>CAKNWT010256183.1:0-13539 GCA_932066315.1 Andricus coriarius | reverse complement strand
CTTCTCCGAAGTTGAGTAAGGAGGTGGGTTTTTATTTTTTTTTATTTTTTTATTTTTTTTTTTTTTTTGCGAATCGAAAAAAATTGTTCGAATAAAACTTATGTATTTCATGAAGGAGAATCTGAATCTGTGATAAAAAATTGGGGTTCCCATTTGAAATTACAAAGTTACCCCCACCCCTGCCTCCTGTGGGGGTGGGGGTGGGGTAAATTTTAACAAATCTTTTTTCCCCCTCGAAAATAAAAAGTTTTTATTCCAGACATTTTTTCCGTAGGATGCGTATTTTTTGAGATATTTCGTTGTCTCAAGTTAAAAAAAACACCCTGTATAGTGGCCATTATATATCTATGCTGTCCTAATTTTTCACCTCATAGATATACAATGCGGCCATTACATATGACCTGAAAACCCGAACTTCGCAGGTTTGCTCCGCAGGCATGAGATACGGCCGGATTAATGCATGTGTTATATGTATTTATTTTTTTAAATATATGTTTACCTTTCTGAACATCTTTACTACAGGAATTTCTTTGTTGCTCAAAATTCGCTCGACTCTCCATGAGCTTGAAGATATGAATGCTTGATTTATGCAATGACTCAGGTAAAAATTGATAACTTTTTTTTAAACAAAAAAGTTGATTAGTTATTTACTCTACCAGTCGTAGGACATGATAAAGAATATTTCCTGTAAATTTCACAAAAAAATCCAAGAATTGTCTGAATGACAGCAAGTTAAAGTTAAAAAGACAAACAAATTTTCTTTTCTAAAAAACGGGTTTTCTGGTTGACTTTAAAAACGGCAAAAGCTACAACTTAGTTGTCCAGAGAAAAAAGATGCGTAATTAAATTTCATATAAGAATATGTACTTATTTAAAAATAAAATTCATAACTTATTTGAAAAGTGTCCAAGGGTCAACGCCATCCGCGAGAAAAATTGATAAGCAGTTATAGAATCCGGCCCCTCAATTTATAGAATGCAGAAATAATTTGATTAATACTTTTAAAACTAGAAAATGAGTTATCTTCTTAATTCTTAAATACATTCACACTCTTATAATATTTTAATCTACAAATTTAAAATTTCACTCGCAAAGATCATAAATGTTTTACATAAAACGTTTCTGCTTCGTTACGTTGTATTCTTTTTTTACATGAAACTTTTTTTTAAATGGCTTTTTAGACATTTTTTGTAAAGATTGTATCGAACACTCTATAGAATATTATAGGCAATAGAAGAAGAACACGTATAGCGGCATTTTCACAAAGGTTTTGAAATGTCCTGTCATAAAAGTTTATTGCGCTGCATTATTGTTACATGGTCACGCTCTTAGGTCTTTATTTGGAAGAAAACTTGATTTTCGGTAGGATGTGACGCGTGGTCCAGTCACCTTCCGACTTTTATTGAATTAAAATCTTAATTGGTGGATTTAAAGCTGTAAATAACTGGATTTCTTCCGATTATGAATGGAGAGTGCTGTTTTTAGAATTTTATTTTAGTGTAGACAGTTTTACTTTTTAATAGCAGTTGATATACACATGTTCTGAAGACTGATGAAATCATTTAAAAATAAGAGAAAGGATTTTGATCATTTTTTATTCCGAACACCGCATAATCATTGTGTGAAAGCCTTCTGTTCACCGAGAGATAGTTTATTACTCTTTTTGTATATGCAAAGCTTGAACTGTTTGTTAAATCAAACAATTATGAGAGTTAGGTCCTAGGTTTATTCTGTTACTTCAAGTTTCAGGGCTTGGGGGTCCAAATATTAGAAAAAAAATTTCATAAATATTTAACGGGCATACATGGAGAAAAAATAAAAAGATAAAATAAATTGGGTAACGAAACTTTCACAGATATTTTTAAACTGTTTCATCAAATGTAATGCTATTAATTTTCAATCATAATAAGGACATAATAAATTTTAAGACACTTTTTATACCTTCGACTTTTTGATTTTTTATGGAAGGAGCCAGTTTTCTCTTATAATATGAGTTAGGAAATCATCATTAGTGTTTTTAATCTATGCAATTGAAAATGCCCTTTCTAACTGTAATATTTAAATTAGGAAAGCGGAAATAGAAATTTTCAAAACTGTATTAAATTTAGTACTGAAATTGAAGTTTCATTATCTCATAATCTCTTTTAATTAAAACAGTGGAATTTCACTGAGAAACAATTATTCATTTTCCAAGATTTCAATTAGTCAAACGTCCCTTAAATTGGACTTGGGATTTCAGGATTCAGTGAAAAACTATTGAAATATCAGTAGATATTAGTACATTTTTTTGATTGATATAAAAAATGAGTCACTAATTCTAAACGAAATACCGTTAATTGACATTGTATGAGTATTGAAGTTTCTAACACTGTTCGAAATATAAATAAATGGCTTATAGTTTAAAATCCGTAAAAATCCACTAAGAAATTAGTGACTATTCCCTGAAATTCCAGTTTTTGCTGTTTTTATATTAGAAAAAATTACTGCATTTTCAGTAGGTTTAACTGATATTTTAATAGCTTTTTTACTGCAAAATCAGTAATACGTCACTAGAATTTGAGTGAATAGTCACGGCTTTCTCAGTAAATTTTCAGATTTTTTACTGAATAAGGTAATCAGAAGGTCGTTACTCCAAATTTCCAGTGAAATTATGTTGTAATTAGAATAGTAGTTTTACTTTTGAGAACAAAAACTACTGTTTTATTAATAATTTGATTACATTTCATCTTAATATTTACTGAAATGCAAGCCCCCTTTCAAGTGTTCTCCAGTAGGAAGAATTAATCAAATTTCAGTGATTACTGAAACATCGGTCTCTCTTTTTGCTGTAAAATCAGTGAAAACCTATTGTAATTCCAGTGAATATTCACTGATTTTTGAGTAAATTTTGACTGATTTAGGTAGCCAAAAATATAACACAGATTTTCAGTAAAATTTCACTGATTAAAATTCAGAAAACATTTTCTAAATCTGAATTACTCAGTAAGAAGTAACTAACTCAGATTTATATAGCACAACAATTTTATGTAAGACTCCAAAACTAAATATTTTCTTTCCTAAAGCTTACTCTTTTATTTAAATTAATTGCAATGTCATTTTTTTCAGTAATGTATATACTTCCAGCTACTACAACAATCGGTGAAAATTTAAAATAGTTACATTTTTCACTAACTTAATTCGCAGGCTCATTTTTAGTTATTGTTTCAGTCGGTTTGACTGACTATTTAGTGAGAGTTACTGCATAATTAGTCAAATTCACTGAATTAATTGTTACAAGTGAGGGACTGAATTGAATTATTACTATATATTTTAACTAAAATTTCAGTAGTTATATTCCTTGATTTCGCGGTATAAAAGTGAACGAAGTTTTCGCATTGAAAAAGTACTGTCTGAAACTAGTCGTCTTTCTTTCTTAAAGCTTTTCAAATTTCACTGAGAAATCAGTGACTATTAACTGAAATTTCAATAGACGCAAAATTCTTACTGGTGGTGTATTAAGAAAGTTTTTATTAATTTTCCCCTTAACTACTACTTTTTTCTATTCAATTCAAAATCGAATAATTCCAACTTTTTTATTTTCACTTGTATATGGGAATTAATGTAAAATACCAAAAATTTTATATTCGTTAATGCAGAGAATGCAAAAACATACTAAGCCGCAATCTAAGCCGCATCTAAGCCGCAATGACACATATTTTTCTTGATTTCGATTTTTCATTGGACTTTTCAGAATTAGAGCCCTTTTTCAATTTCTGATGCTAAAATATTAAGAACTGTACTTTAAAATTCGTCACTTTAGAGATTTTGTTTATTTACGGAGAGGTTGGTCTCGAGACTTTTTCTATTGAAAATGCCAATTTTCAAAATAGAAATATTAATTTTGAAATATTTGGCCAACTTCAACTAGATTTTTTTCAATTTTCTCCCTATAAGATATTCGTCTCCGGAAATGTACAAAATCTCTAATGTGGTGAATTCTAAAGTGCAATTTGTAATATTTCAGCATGAAAAATTGAAAAATGGCTCAAAGTACTGTATAGCCTGATGAAAAACTAACCTTATGAGGTAATTTTTCAGTTCAAAAAAATGAAACATCACGATTTTAATAACAACGCTTCGAAAAAGTTGGATACAATTTTCGCCCATTGCTCAAATTATGTCAGTTTAAAGACCGTTGAATGCGAATAAGAAAAAATGTAGCTAGTTTAATACATTGCTGTGAGAAAAAAGTTCCGAAAACATTGATAAATAATTATTATACTTGATTATCCTTAATTTTTAAAATTAGCCCAGAACCGACTTCGGCGAAATAAAATGGAATGACTCTGGAATTTATTATAATAACTATTTCTCCTTATTTCCGGGGGGGGGGGGCAAATTTGTACTTTTTTTATAATTTAGGCCCTGCGTTAATGGAATTAACTTTCAATATGTACATACAAAATGACTGCGGATTTCCAAATATTTTCATACAGTGAAAGTTACTAAAATTTCAGTACATACTTTAAAAAAATATGAAGTCGAGTCAACAATTAACTGTATAAGTTGGCTGAACGACTTCTGGAAAAACAGTGTGACACTATAATAGAATTTCAGTAAGTCACTGATTCCCAGTGAAATTCCATCGACTCGAAATTAAAATGTGATAAGTCATAAAAATGAAGCAAATATCTTGACTAAAAATCTCCATATAAATCTCTAATCACCTTCCATTCTTGGTGACAATCATCTCATTTGTGATACACTGAAATCTGGTCCACAATTCTCTATCCTCAAGCGAGAGCGAAAGCGCTTGATTATTAGATCCACACTGTTGTGCACTTGTCGGCCTCTCATTCCTTTCATCCCTTTCATCTCTCTCGCGTTCGCAGCATCCTGCTGATCGCGGCGAATTGTCACCATTCGCTGAAGAAGACTGCATATCCCTGATTCGTCGAAAGTTCCAAATTCCAAATTCAAATCTAAATATTAAACTTGAAATTGTCACCCCACGCGCGATCTCACGCGCCGATCTATAGATCGCGCACGCGCACTCCTCTTTTTTGATGAATTTATCAATTAGAGACGATTTAATCAGCGGGACGCCGCCACTAACACTTGGCTAAACAAAGCAATTATATAGCTTACAGGTGAGGGTATACAATACACTTTTACACTTTACACTCCGTCGCACACCAAACCTGGCAAATCGCACGTTATAGATTTTGATTATTATGTCCGCACTCTCGTGCTTGCTGCTTGTAACACTTGGGCGCGATATTTCGCACTAGCTGGTGAAGAAGACGTCGGACTCGCGTCCTCCAGATCCTCAGAGTCGTACCATCAATTGGCTGCCCACTTCTCCACAGCTAGGCGATAATCAGACTTAATTAGGATTGCTTAGGGTAAAAAGATGGCCGAACTATTCTGCCATTGGTGGATTGCCTGGGGCTTTCGGTAGCAGGAGAGGATTGGTTTTGGGCCCATTTGGTTGAGCTTGAGACACGCCTTCGAGTTTAAGTCTTGCCAATGGTAGCAAGAATTCCTCGAAGTGAGATTGTGTACTTTGAATCAGTCTTTGGTACCGTGCGACCGCCCATGTGAACCCCGGTATGTTATTTTGTTCCATTCCGCAGGCATAGCATAGCAAAACGGATGGAGAACCAGGAGCTGAACCCCCGAAGAATCTGCGAGGTGGTAGCGATTTTCACGGATTTCCTCAGATGCAGTTGTACGCCACGCCGTGGTGCGGTTTAGATTATTTTTTAATTGTTCCTGGATTATGTTATGGTGCTTTAATTTGGTCCTTTTCGATCTATGGATTTTTATTTATGATTGATATGCTACTATATTGTGGATGAAGTGTTTTTTTATTCTGGATAATGATGGAGTGATTTAGAAGCAGTGTGATGTTTTGAGGATTTTTTTATCAGGATCTGGGTTTAAAATCTTGGGCTGTTAAGAAAGGTATTGTATATGTGGTTAGTTCAAGTTTGTTTTTAACACTTTCTTTGTGACGTTATTGTCTAGGCAATATTTCTTTAACAAAATAATTCTGATATTTGAAGTATATTATCTCAGGGGCAGTATCAATTCTACAGAAATAAACTCTGCATTTTTATTTGAAGCAAGAATCGACTCCGTCAATTCTATACACTGCAGTACCCTACAAATATTTATTTTTATTTAATTGCTTATATAATTAAACCCTAACTCGCAAAACTCTAATGAAAGTTACAGCTTAAATGAACTCTACAATGAAATTCAATAACTATAATATTTTTTAAACTCCATACAAAATTAAAATAAATGGTTCAAAACGGTACATAATACTGCGGAGTGAAAAAAATTATTTTTTGAAATCTATTTTTTAATATGTGAAAAAGTTGTATAATTTCTTCCACATACCTTTTCTCGTTTCGTTTAGAGAAACTTATCTTTAATTTTTTAAATAAAAAAAATTTGTAACTTTTATTCTTGCTAATTTTGCATTTTTTGACATTAAAAAAAATAGTGGTAGGCCTATGTTTCTTTCATTCGAACAAAACCGATTTGATGGAAAAAATTTACATTTTTTGTAATGAGTGTTCCTTTCACCATATCCAAAAAATCGTAATTTTATTTGCTATTTCCAAAAATTCTAACTTTATCAAAAATTATTTTTTTCATAAATATGATTTTATATTGTTATTTTGTTATCGAAAACTGTGCACATAAAAAATTCGGAATAATTGTTGCACACATATAGGCAAACATGTTTAATTTTGCAAAATTAAAAAATTTACCAACCTGTCTGTAGTTTCCAAAAGTAATTTTATAGTGCTCCTGGGTTACTAATCCAAAATAATTCTTAATAATCCTGAGTACGTCCTCAATGAGGTCAAAAATGTGAAATTTTAGCAAATTGAACACATTTTTTGATATTATATGCTAGTAAAAAATTTTAATTAAAAAAATACAAGTTTTGTTTTATTTATAAATTTTGAAAATGAATAAAAATAACATTTTTCAAAGATTCACACGGTTCCGTTGAAATTTCTTCAATCAAAAACAAAATCTTCCCCGGAAATTTTTTTGAAAAAAAATCAATTTTTAATGTCAGAAAATCAAAATACTCAGTTTTTCTTGAAAACGAAGCGAGATGCGAAAGAAAGTGAAGATAGCAAAATTGTTCCTTGGGAAAATTCGTACAAAAAGACCCACGTTATCAGTTTTAAGCTCACTTCGTTTTCTTCAAAAACATTAAGCTTCATACCAGATAAAATATAGAACAAATAAATATTATTCGAATTGTCTGAAAACATTCCTAGCCTTTCTATATTTAAAATAATTATATCGAGAACAAGAAAAAAGAAGAAAAGAAAATTATAGTAAGATCCAAAAATAAAGTTTTTCCAAGTAAATGAAGTGAGCTTAAAAATTATAAAGTGGGTCTTTTTGTAGGAATCTTTCCAAGAAACAATTTTACTCTCTTCTCTTTTTTTCACATCTCGCTTCTTTCTCGAGTAAAATTGGGTATTTCGATCTTTTGAAATTAAAAATGGATTTTTTTCAAAAATGGCATGTCTTTAGTTGTACTGGAGAAGATCTTGCCAAAAATCAGGTCTCTGGAAGAAAGAGTTTTCTATGATTTTCAGAATTGAAAGCCCTTTTTTTAATGGGTATAGGAACGCAATATAAAAAATGGTTGCATTTTTAATAAATCATGGCTTATTTTTTCGGGGGAAACATTCCGTACAAATCTACTGTTTCCAATTTTGAAAACAAGAAAATAACTTAAAAATATAATTATTTGTTAACGATTTGAGCCATAGAAAAATTTACTTTAAAAATTGGAAACAGTAAAGTTGTAGAAAATGTTTTCCCTAACAAATAAACCATCATTTATTGAAATTCGACCATTTTTCAAAAATTCGGAAGAAGCAATAGTAAGAAAAAATTCAATTGCATTCATCACAATCATTAAAAATAATGTTTTTTATTTGAAATTACATCATCAATAATACTATTTTGATTTTTAAAATCATAGAAAAACTATTTTTTTTAGAGATCTTTTTATATGTAACATTTGTTAAAATTCGATTGCATTCTAACAAACAATTTAATCATTTTTGATCATTTTAGATTTTTTTAAATAATTGAATTGACTCGCATAGAGTATATTTTCGTATACAACTATATCATCTATAAACTTAGTTTTATCCTGCAATAATATTATTTGCACTTTGTGTAGAAATGTAAGGTATGAAGTTCAGCTTCCTAGAGTTTTAATCAATGTATTTTAATTTTGTATAGAATTTAAAAAATGTGAATTGATAAATTATTTTGTGTAGAGTTTCCTCGTACATAATAATTAAGATTCGTAAATTTTAATTTATACCTTTGTGTAGAGTTTTGTAGGTATTTTTACAGTTAGAAATTCTGGATATTTAAATAAGCAAAGTTTGTATAAAGTTAGTTCTTGAGTATAACTTTTCTTTTTTTATTAATAAAATTTGTTGTGCTACGTAGAATCATAACAGAACTTCACTTAGATAAGTTCGTATAATTAGACTGTGTATTCAGGATACGGTTTTGTTGAACGAACAACATTTTTCTGACCGCACAATCTTTCAAAGATAAATGAATTACATTTTTTCATTTAAAATCTATATTTATGAAATTGACAATAAATAAAATGTATACTTCAACAAATTTACCGAAATAAATTCACACTGTTTTTTCAAAATAGTCATACGAAACTCTATATAAAAACTGTATACGTGTAAAGTGAGTCCAAAGAAAAAGCATTGGCTATATGTTAATTCTGTAAGTGGATATTACAAAATAGTGAAATTTTAAATATTTACGAGAACAATTTATATAAATTGTTCTCCGTCTATAATACTAATACGCTAAAGTCTATTAATTGTTTTTAAACGTTAAAAAATGTGTATAAATGAATTGATGATATTGATGAATAAAATTTATTTTAAAATTTGTATGTTTTCTAAATTCTACAATAAAACTAAATATATCTAAAGCAAGCTACACTAAAATTATAAATAATTTCTAGTCGATCTTACATAATTTCGAGGCCACTCTAAAATTAACACTCAACGATATATTTACCATTGCATTGTTATTTCTCCGGCCATTAAAATTAAAAATATTACACTCTTACAGAATAGCCGTCATGGATACAGGCTATGGATCCGGAATCCAAAATGCGTTTCAGGCTAAATCACAAAAATCAACAAGTTTGCTGTGGATAGAGGAACAGTCGTATTACGAATATTTGACGAGAGCCGTCTGTTTGCAGTGTATTTTTTTCCACAGACATACTCTATTTGCTTGAGCCATTTTTTGAAACTTGTTCACAACCAAACTTCGTTCTGAATACCTTGTACATAAACTTGAATAATTATTTTCTGAAAATCGTCTGCCCTATTTAAATAAACATTCTTCATCCCTTTGAAAGATTTTAATCATAAACACTTTACTTCTTTTTTTTAATTCAAATTTTCCGAAGAAAATAAAATAAATGGCATAAATAGAGTTTATAAGAAAGTTCATTTTTTTTTTACTTTTATAAAATCGGGACCGGAGTCCAATAGGAACAATTTGTGGGCGCGATTAAAAAATAATAAAAACGTTTTTAGAGTATCCTAATCGGAGTTTGAAAAAATATGAAGAAAAGAAAGTTCAAGGGCAATTTTTTAAAAATACATAGTAGGGTGGTCCAAAAAAGGCTTTTTTGAAAAGTGAAAACGCTTTTCGATATTTTTTTCAAAATATAAGTCAAATAATGAAGGTAAACCCCTAGAAGAATTCGATCGAGTGATTCTAAGTGCTGCCTCAAAAATGTTAAGTTAAAAACTGTAAAAAAGTCGAAAAATTTCGTAGCAACAAATGAATCGAAAATTATTGGGACCATCATTTAGTACTCTAATGAACTTATTAGAATTTCATTCAGCATTCGGTATGATTTTTTTAGTATAATATTTCTAGAAGACCGTTTTCCTCGCTTCCTGATGTACTAAACAAATTATCAAAATTCCCGAATTTTTTAAACTGGCCCAAAAAATCGTCATTTTGTATACTTTTACTAACGAATTGATATATTTTGCTCCATACAGGTCGCAAAAAAAAGTTTAATTTTTTTAACTACATATTTAAGTTCTAATGCATTTTCAACCAGATTTCTGTAAATTTCATATCAATCAATGAAACCTTTCTCTATAAGCATCGCATTATAACTTGAAAAAAAATGATTTTCCTTGCGCGAAAAGCTGTTTTTCAGGTTCATGTCTACAACTTTTGTTGACAACTCATTATCGTGAAGTGAATAACTAATATGGCAATGCACAAGGGAAATGATTGAAAATCAGAGTCATATAACACCAAGAATATTTTTGTTGATTTTCTCGAATTTTCCAGTTATTCTCATTTTTTTGTTCAAGTTGATTTTTAGTTTTTAAGACATAAGCATTAGTTTTTTACAGTTTTCTACTAGACAAAAATCTTAGAATGGATAAAGTTTGATTTTAGTAATCGTTGGTTTGTATGTATCTATGATTCAAAAAAAGGTTTTTTTAGCGAAATGTATAATAATTTCTGATTTTATAGAAATCATACAATTAATCATTAACTGATCAAATAGTAATTGTATGATTGGTGATTTTAAAAATGAGAAATAATTATGCATTCCGCTAAAAAACTTTTTTCAATCATAGGGAGAAATAAACAATTAATATTTGTCAGGAAGAAAGAACTATTCTGAGGTTATTTAGGTCAAATTTTATTTGTTCTAATTCTTGTAGCGTATAAAAGTGTAAACACCCCATTTTTACCTGTTGAAATCCAAAAATCAATTTTTTCAAACAAGCAGCGTGATATTATAAGGTATAATAAAGGGGTATTTTGTAGACATTTTTGCAAGGATCAAATTTTCTATCTTGGCTTTTTTGTTTTTTTCATATCTCGCTTTCGTTTTCGAGACAAACTGGAACATTCGATGTTTTTAAATTAAAAGTGTATTTTTTTAAAATGGCCCAGCTGTCTTATGGATCCAAAAGTATTAAGTATTATAAATTTTTCAATTATTTAACATATTTCATAAATAAGAAATTATGTAAATCATCTTACACACAAGAATCATATGATTCTGGTTTTCAATAATTTTCCTTGTTTATTGGCATAGTTCTTCACTTCACGATAATAAGGTGTAAAAAATTTTATATATAAACCTGAAAAATATTTTTTACTTCACTTAGATACGATAAGCTTGTTTGAAGAAAAACAGCTTTTGCACAGGGAACGGCTTTTATTAAAAATGTATAATGATTGTAATTAGAAAACGGTTCTTTTAATAAAAATGAAACTGGCAAAAACTTATTGAACATGCATTAGAACTTAAATTTTTAATTGAGAAAAATATCAATTTTTGTATTAAAAATATTAAAGAATGACGATTCTTGGGCTATTTATATCTTTGCATTTAAAATTTGTTATATTTTTTTTCAGAACACCAGGAACCGAGGTTTAATTTTGAAAGCAACTACTTTTTTTTTATTTCTCATAATTTGTAAAACGTGACTATAATTTTTGAACATTCAATTTTTGAGCGTCAATTCAGCTGACGGTACTCTAAATCAAGAGTAGAAAATTGCAATTGATACTTCTAGTTTGTAAAGTCATTCACTTATATTAAATTATGTGCAAAATTGTTAATTAGTTTGTTGATAATAGAGTGATATAGAAAACTTGTATTTTTTTTAGTTGATGCATTATTTCCGCGGTGGATGTGATGTCTCAATTGTCGGCAACATCCCTCAAATATAATAAGATAAATCCGTAGTGGACATAAACATAAACCCATAAATGCAAACCACCGTCGGCCACCCATCTTTCCTTCCGTAGGCAGGCAGCAGGCACAGCAGGTGTTGTAAAATCCTGGAGAATCCCTCAACAGTCTCAACGGTAAACATTGATTAACCCAAGAATTTTTATGACATCTATCCATTATTTGACTAGCTACCATTAGTAATGCACTCTTATCTCACCTTTTTTCCTTTTTCCCTCCTGGTTTGCCGCGGATTTCCAGCTACTGCTCTTTCGAAAAAAATTCTTTCTGTTTTTTACGCTCTGAATAATATTTATTTTAAGTTCAAGAAACTGTTTCTTTAACATTTTTTTTCATTTAACCCAGGCTCGAATCCAGAAAAGAGACCTGCGTGGGGCGTCGGAAAATGTTATATTCATACACTCAGAAAAATGTTTGCTTCAATCAAGCAAACATTTGTTTCATTCTATATCAAAGCTAGGATTTAATTGAGTCAAATCAAATTTGTATGAATGAAACAATGGTGTGTTTGAATCAAACAAATATTTGTTTCAATCAATGCAATATTTAATTGCCCCTATATCAAAGAAAGAATTAGTTTAACACAAACAAACCTTTTTCTGAGTTTACAGAACTATGACCAATCTAGTCATTTTCCAGTTACCAAACAGTTTTCCAAGTCATAAACATTAAAATATTGAAGCTTTTATGTATGAAAAAATGTTCAATTTAAATATTGAATATTTAATTACAAAATCATAGTATTCAAAGCATTAGAATAACTCTTCTAAAGACTGTATTCGGATAAGTATGGATGAGCTGCCTCAGCGTGTTTTTGGTTTGTGGCCCCTAATATGTATGTAATTCCATGAGAATGGGGGGCCAACTTTATTTTTAGCGAATACAAATTTTTTATGTGTTTATCTACCCTTGCACATCACCTATTATCCAAACATGCAAAAGACAGGTTTAATTTTTGAAAATTACCAATTAAATAGCATGAAATGTCTTCTTTTTTATGCCCTGAATTATAGGCTGGGTGAGACCCTTTATGGAGAACCCTAAAAAACAACCTTACTACATGTACACCTAAAATGTTAAAAATTACCAGTTTGATTTTCGATATATATTTGAAAATTGAAAAAGCTCAAAAATCGTTTTTTATACTTGGAATTACAAGCCGGACGTGAGACCGTTCGGGCTCACCCTTCAAAACTACCCTCACTATATACATACAAAAAAAACACATACAAAAAAACGGTCTCACCTAGCCTGTATAATTCGGGGCATATAAAAAATTAGATGTTTCATGCTATTTAATTTGTAATTTTCGGAAATTAAACCGTTTTTTTGTATGTCTGGATAATAGATGATGTGTAAGGGTAACTTACGCCTCAAAAAAATTGTATTTGCTAAAAATCAAGTTGGCTCTCTATTCTCATATATATATTTATATATAATTTATTTTTGTTAACCATGAAGTAATCATCTTACCCCCAAAAATATATGTTGTCACTTTGGATATGAGTCACGGAGTAATAATAAGGAGACCGATCACCGTACATGCGTTCTGACTGCGGTAAATGTACATTTACTGCCCAGTTCAGAAGTTTCTAATCAGCACATTATGGCCACTCGGTCATGCGCACTGTGATCTGCTATCTCCTTTTCTCGTGCGAGAAGTGTGCGAGTGAGCGAAAGTGCATGACCACCACTCCGTGATGACAACAACGACA
>CAKNWT010256182.1:0-27484 GCA_932066315.1 Andricus coriarius | reverse complement strand
TGATTGTGGGTTTCTTGTGATTTCGCCCCATTCGTGATGTGTTTGCACTAATCCACACTTGAACGCCACGGTCTGGCAGCATACCGGTTGTTAGGACCAGCGTGGAGAGTGTAGACCCACACTCATCTCGTCAACACTCGTTGATTCTCTTTATCCTTCACGCTCTAATTAATTTTTCACAATGACGTTCCGCAGGTCATGGGAAGGAAAAGGCCAGGAAACCGTCAACGCCGGGCTTACGCGAAACGGTTAGAGTGTGCTGGCCGCGCCGAAGTCGCGAACTACAACCCCGCGCACCCCGGATATCAGACCGTATGTGATGAGCCAATTGCAGCACCCACGGAACCCCGTTTGGATCGGACGCCTACTAGGGAGTCGGAATATTTGGACATTCCGTTGGATTTCTCGCCGTTAACTTCACCCCTACGGGAAACTCGATCTCCTTCAACGAGCAGCCAGCCGCTGTTTCGAGCTAACCGCTCCCTCTCTCCAGCCGAGTCACCCACCTCTCAGGGCATCATCACCCCGGCTCGGGGTCGACCCCCTTTTCTTCGGGTCATTCGACCACGTCGCTCTCCAGGGACACGGGAAAGGTTGCCAGAAACCCCGAAGTCTCGTCGTACGCCACCTCCCCCATCTTCGCGGTCGCCTCGCGACCTCCTTCGACGACATCGTCAACGTTCGATACGGACTTCCGTATTTCGTCGCCGGCTCGTCCGGGACCCACGTATAGACCTCTTTCCCGAGAGGCGCCTTCATGAGCAGTCTACCATCATTCCGGACCGGGAACTCGACAGACCTGTCCGTGTCCTTCTCCGTTCGCGCGAAGAGCGCAACTTCATGATCACACTCTACTTTGACTCTCTTCCGGTCGACCCAGCAGATCGCGAGTCTCCAGGCTGTCGCCGCGCACGCCGACCTGTTTGATTAACACCTTTCCAATTCTCATCGACCAAAGCATTCTCTACTCTGCATCCCACTGCAGTCCTCCACACACACAGCCTTACGACCGTTCTTATGATAACTGAAGGATCTTAACAAGTTGGCGGAAAGTACGACGGACTTAACTTAAATTAGAAGTGTAAAGATTTGTAAGTAAGGGTTATGTAATAGCTTAAGTAGATTAAGATGCGTTTGCGTTTGCGTTATCGCGCTCTCTCTCTCTCTCTCTCTCGCTTGCACACTCGATTGCGATCAACCGCTCACTCGTTCGCTAATACGTCCCAAATTGCGCTTGCGTCAAGAAATAGAAATAAGGATCTAGATATAAGACGTTTTGTAAATAGATGTAAATAAATGTAAATAGTAAGGATAAGTTTTTATGAAATATGTAGATGGACGGATTGGAAGAAATGGAAGTCATGTAAACCCTCAGGGGCCACATTATGAATAAAGAAGAGTTAATTTAGAAGAATTCAAGTAAATTAAAAAAATTGAAGAGGATTCCAAAGAATTTAAAAGAATTCAGGGTGGATTCCAAAAATCTATTTGAAAATCTCTTCAAATCTTTGAAACCCTACGAAATTCCTCACTTCTTGAGAATAAATTCTTTGAAATACATTGAAATATTAAAATCCCTTAGAATTTTTGAATCTCTTTCAATCACTTGTAAATGCCTTAAAATCTTTTAAAATACACTCAAATATTTTAAAGTCTTTGAAATCCCTGCAAACTATGGAAATAAATAAAAAAATTCTGGGTACGTTTAAAATTTTCTAAAATATTTCAAATCCTTTGTAATTTCAAATCTTTTTGTTATTTTATCAATTGATGCTCAGGATCAATTAAATAAAAACCTTTTAAACATCAAAAAAATCCACTGAATTGAGTAAATTTAGAAGAATTCTAATGAATTGAAAAAATTCAAAAGAATTTAAAACAATTCAGGGTGAATTTCAAAAAATAATTTCAAATCTCTTCAAATATCTACTTCAAAATACCTCACTTCTCTTGAATAAATTCCGGGAAATTTAATAAAATATATTGAAAGCTTTAAAAAACTATTCCAACCAGCCCCGTGAAATCTTTTAAAATATCTTAAAACCTTATAGGTTCTGTAAAATCGTTTCATATCTTCAAAATTTGTAGAAAATTCTATATCCTAAAATATTTAAAACTGTTTGAAATCCCTTAAAATTATTAAAATCAACTAAAAATTCCTTGGAATCTTTCAAGATTCCCTACAATATTTAAAATCCTTCAAGATGCTACACAACACCTCACTTCTCGTGAATAAATTCTTTAAAATCCACTATAATATTATAAAATTCCGTTAAATTCTATGATGATATTTACAGAAATCCTGGAAAACTGATTAAAATACCTTGAGAGCTATTAAAATCCCTTAAAATAATAGAAATCCTCAGAAATCTTATAAAACAACGTCAAGTCTTTTAAAATATCTTAAATCCTTATAGGTCCTGTAATACTTTGAAATCCCGTCAAATTAATTAAATTAATGAATAATTCGTTGGAACCTTTTAAAATTCCCTAAAATATTTCAGATTAAAAGATCTTGAAAATGCCTTAGAAGTTTTAAAAATACCCCTAAAATCATTAAAATCCCCTTCAAATTATTAAAATCTATTAAAAATTTCTCGAAATCTTTAAAAATACCCTGAAATATTTCAAAAGGATTCAAGACAATTCAGAAATAGATATAGACCTGAATTGAATAGTAATTAGCCCATGAGTTCAGTTACTGAAAGAAAAGTGACTAATGTGATCTTTTTATTTTAAAAAGTGATTTGAGACAAAAAGTGACTAATAGTTACTGTGTAGCAGCCCTGATTATTTTTTAGTTACTTTTCAAAGAAATTCCCTGATTTGTTACTTTTTTGCAAAATCCCTGACTCTTGGAAGCTTTAATCTTATTATAATTTTGTTTAAAGTTGCATTATGGGCTTCAAATAGGGTACCATAGGGACCAAATCTTGAAAATAGGGTACTTTAGGGACCTTAACTGAATATAGGATACAATAGGGGATATAGGGACCGGGCTGTGAGGCCTGGAGTATATATAAAATATCATCATAGATATATCATAAGGCATGTAAATAATTGTAAATAATGTCATTGGCAACATAGTTAATTTTAGGTATGTATAAATCATTGCAACATGTCAATCAGTAAATCAGTCATAAATTTGGCAAGGCAAGAGAATCAATAGCAGGCACATGTTAATTTTTATCAGAGTAAGAGTAAAGTACATATAGAAGTTGGAATTTAGTTTTCGTCCACCTTCTCGGCAGGTTTCATGGTTATTTAAAGGAACAGTGTGGGATTTTAGGTTGGGCGCGAGGTATTAAAAGGGTAATTCCGAAGGGGGGAGTTGGGATCTGGAAGCCGCGAAGGATAAGAACACAATAAAAGAAGGCACAGTGTAAAAGTAAAGAGAGTTTATTACCACTTACATCGCTCGTAAACCACTGTCCAATCGTGGTGAAGATTTGACTAGCAGGGTGTTCCTCTAAGGGAGGTTTGAGTTTTGGAGAATAGTCGCTTGGCCCGATGGAAGACCTTCGAGTAGGTGGGAAGCGTTTCCCCAGGAAGCAGTCCAAGACGAAGAAAAGAGCACGAGGCGACTTCAGAGAGCGAGCACTTTCACTGCTTTCACTTAATGTGACCAACGGCCGGTCAAGATTGGCGACTGAAGATGCGGTCGTGCGAGACCATGGGAACCGTCGGGGGGTTCCGCATAATCTCGCACACGGCCTGGCAACCCTTTCGCGCAGGGCCATGCCGAGTCTTCTTACATGGTAACGATTCACTTACACCTAAATTGTGAAAGGAATACCACGGGGGGAATCGGTGAGAGGACTAATTTGTGAAAATAACACCTAATCCAATCAAATAACATCCCTAACCTCTCATTCTTCCAAAATGAACACACAATTAAAGTAGTTTGAAATCGAATTTGCTTTCTAAAACTTGATCTGCTTTTCCAACATCCTAGCAGGAATAAAACCATCACGAGCTTGCATTCCGAAAACATGCTTCGATGACTCTGTCACCTCTTTTACGCACCTCCCTACTGCCTAATTGTGACAAGACATTTTCATGTAAACTATAATTTTCTGCACATGCTCAAGATTCCCCCTGTAAATTTCATTCAGGTGATCGTTCGAGAGGATTTTTGTGATTGGCGGTTCGAAAACTTAGGCGCCTTGCCAATTGCTCATTTCAGTGTAATCATCATCATTAGAAATTATGCTAGGTATCGCAAATTTCCGAACAATGTTCTGTTTCGATGACTCCTCTTGTTTTCTTGCAGATTGTACTCTGGTGACTACTGTTTGACGCACTGGTGTTCTCTCATCGACAGTATAGTCAACAAGAGATATTCAGGATCTCTGGATGGTGGCGGTTTGCTGGTGAAAATGTACTCTCTGCCCATACAACGCGTTTGCGCGCTAAGTGCGTTCCTCATTCTCCTGCCGAACCAGAGCACAGATGCAACAAAATATCTCTGGCAGCTTACAGTAAGGCTACGTTGTTTGGAATACATGTACAATCAAGTAGTAGAGCTTATAATAAAAAACAATGGTTAAGCTGCACTTCCTTAAAATCTCCTGTTGACTATGCTGTCGATGAGAGAACACCAGTACGTCAAAGGCCGTCATCAGAGTATAATCTGCAAGAAAGCAAGAGGAGTCATCGGAACAGAAAATTGTTAGGAAATTTTCAATTCCTACCAAATTTTCTAATGATGATTACACTGATATGATCAATTGGGAAAACACGCAAGTCTTCGATCCGCCAATCACAAAAATCCCGTAAAATATCTCGCTCAGGTCAACATAAGATGTCCTGCGTGAAATCGACAGGAGGACTCTTGAGCTTATGCAGAAAATTAAAGATGACATGCAAGTGCCTTGTCACAATCAGGTAGTGGAGAGATGCGTAAAATAGGTGACAGAGGCATCGAAGCATTTCTAAAGAATGCAGGCTCGAGATTGTTTTATTGAAGCTAGAATATTGAAAATGCAGCTCAGTCCAGTTTTTGAAACAAAATCCGATTTCAAACATAGTTCACTTTGAAATTAATTTTTACGGCGCTGCTACAACAGCTGACTTCTTACCTCATTTTTACCGTAATTTCAAGTTTTCAAACGCAATGCGCAGACTGTAGTTGAGGATGTAGAGAAGTCTATTAGGGCATTGTGGAATAAGGAGGGACCTTCACAACATATACATAGAGGTTCAACTCGATGTTTCGCGAAGGGCAATGTTTTTTCTTTAAACTGCTTACGCCATCGTTTAGCACTCATTTTTAGCTTTTATTTTAATTTGAGATTATCTTGAACCGATCCCTTTTCTCCGAGATATGGCACATTAACCATTTAAGTTGTACGCTGAAGAACTAAGAAAGATAGCGGATTATTGCTTTTTTCAGAGTGATGCTAAAATGGTTAATGTGCCATATCTTGAAGAAAAATAATGGCTTCGGTATGATCCAAAATGGAAATGACAGATAAAAAGGAATACGAAACGGTGTGGCTCAAAATGGAATTTTTTCTGTTTTGGTTGAAGATATCTCGAAACATACGGTGAGCTTCATTAAGTTTTTAATTCGACCGACATATCACCCACGATTATTTATTTAATATTATTTTTCAAACCCTTTAAAAGTAATTTGAACAAAAAATTAAAATCGCTTCTTAGTGAGTTTAAAAAAAAATGTATTTAAAGTTTTTTATCTAAGATTCTCAGTATATTTTCATATACTATAAGTATAGATGTCAATATTAAGTCATATAATAAATTAGTAATTATTTCGCATTGTATAACTATTGACTGCATGGAAATACATTAATTTTATAATACTAATAATAAATAATAATCCTCTGGAAAATATAAGCGACGGGCTACTCGCACGGATTCGCGCGAACCGCGTGTATAGCAAGCATTATCTCCCATTCATATTGCTATTTTAGAAAAACCTATTTTATAATCTAAATTATAAAATATTTCTTAATGTCTTCCAATGTATTTAGATGATAAAAATTTATAGAATGTTTTGCTAGGCATTCCCACCATGAAAAAATACGGATGAAGATATGCAAATCATCGTGTTAAGTCCAGCGCAAGGGATACATAATACTAGTAACCATCTTCGTTTCAAATTAATTGTATTTTAGGCTGTTTAACATTCGTCAAATAATTTGCGGATTTTCTAAAAGTGGTTGATTCCTGTTTTTCTGTTATTTTGAAACCGGATTATGCAGATCTTATTAGTGATTTTCGCAAAAGTTATTTGGATTTGAATATAAGTGGACTTCCGTTTCCGACATGAAAATGTTATGTAGTGGTAATTGAGTGGTGCTCATTGTAGCGAATTTGCAGTGGAATTTTAGGTGAGTTGATGGGGGGAGTGTGTAAGAGGGTTTTATGAGTGAGAGTTTGTACGATCGCAGGGTGAGGTAGCGCCGTGGTGACAGAAGCTACGCAACTTTCGTAAGGCGATACAGACAGCAGTTGCTTCAAATCGTTTTGATGGATTCAGACGAGGAAGTACTGTGCACGCCGAAAAGTGCGACAAAAAAGAGGGGCTAATACAGGAAAACGGTAGAGAGGGAGAGATTGAGGGCGGATAGTTTTGGCCCAATCGAACCATTCATACATAGGCAGAGGGATAGGGCGGAAAGAGGAAGTAGTGAAGACAAAACAGAGGTAGGATCCACACTAAAAAGCCCGAATATGATCAGAACACCACCGGGAAAAGATCAAAATAGAGAGGGGAAGAAAGACAAGAAGGAAGACAAAGACAAAGTTGAATATAGATAGCCAATAGAAGTTTAAAATTTAAAGCTAGAAGAATTGCGGGAAATGATGATAGAGGTAATACAGATGAACGAAAAAAGGCAGGAAGAAAGAGGAGGGGAAATAAAACAAGAGATTAGGAAAAAAATGGCCGAACTTAGAAAAGAGATGCGGAAACGGGAAGAAGTAAGGGAAAATTTGGAAAAAAGGATACAGACTCTAGAACAAAGATTAGAAAACCAGGATAAGCATAATAGAAAGGTAGCACAGTTCGAAGATAGAATAGTGAAGATTGAAAAATCAAACCGGGAGTTGGGTGAAGGCGAGAGTGGGAATATTGAAATGAAAAGACTAAGGGAAGTAGAAAGAAAATTAGAAAGGAAAGAAACAGATGAAAGAAAGATAAACATAGTGATAAAGTGTCTAAGATTAGAAGGGAAGGAATTGAGGGAAGGAATGGAGGATGTGCTAAAAAGGATAGATGCTAAAGTAGAGATAGAGAAAATGCGAAGTGTAGGTAAGGAAACGCGAAGAGGAGAAAAAATGGTACTAGTTAAACTAAAGAAATGGGAACATAAGAGGGAAGTGATGAAAAAGAAGAAGTTCTTAAATGGAAGCACGCAGAGAATAGAGGATGATTTGACATGGATATATAGGAATATGCAGTATAAATTAAGGCAAATAGCGGAAGAGGAAATACGTAAGGGAAAAAGAACGTGGGTTAAGTATGGTAGAATGCAGATAGAAGGTTTATGGTGGGATTGGGGTGAAGAAAGAGAAGAGTTAGTAGTGCCGAGAAACTAGGAGAGAAAGAAACGGGAGAGAGAGAAACAATGGGATGTAGTAGTAATGATGGAGATGTGGCTACATGAAAAGGGATGGGAAAGAGTAAAGGGAAGGTTGCCAAGAGGTTACAAATAGCAAGTTCAATAGGCAAAGAGAAAAAATAAAAAAAAGGCAGAGCAATGGGAGGAATGATGATGGGAGTAAAGAACGAATGTATAACAGGGAAGGATAGGAAAGGGAGGAAAGAGCAAAAAAAGGAATAATAGTAGAAGAGGTAAATATTGGAGGAGAGAAGTTGAAGATAGTGGGGGTTTATGTGAACGGGGATATGCAGGAGAAAGCAGAGGAGATGAAAGAAATGATGGAAGAAAATAAAGAAGAGATTAGGCTTATAATAGGGGAAGATTTCAATGCGAGAACAGGAGATAGAGGAGGCAGGAGCTGAGATGGATTATCTCAAACGGAAATAAAGAGGGAGATGAGAAAGGGGAATATACACGCTCAGGAAGAGGAAGGGGAACGGTAATTGATTATGTAATAGTGGCCGATGAGGTAAGAGAGAAGGTCAAGAAACTAGAGGAAGGGGATTATATAGATTCGGATCACTTTCCCGTAATAATCACATTAGAGGGAGGAAAAAGTAATAACAATATGGATAAAAAGGAAGTAAAGGTAAAAAGAGCTGAAAAGGGGGATTGGTCAATGGAAGGAAAAGAACAGTTCAAAGAAAAGGTTAGAAATATCAAAATGGGAAAGGAAAATGTGGACGGGGAGATGAAAATAGTGATAGGAGAAATAAGAAGAGGATTAGAAAGTACGAGCAAAAAAGAAGTTCGTAAAGGAGCGCATAGAAATGGATGGGATGAGGAATGTAAAGAGAAAAAGAAGGTCAGAAAGGAATTAAGAAAATGGAGAAAAGAGAAAAGTAGTGGGAAAGAATATAGGAGAAAAAAGAGAGTATACTGAGTTGTGTGATCAAAAGAAAGAGAAGGAGAATAAATGGTTTGAGGAAGAGGCGGAGAAGGCAAGGACGGAAGAAGAGGTTTGGAAAGTAATAAATAGGGAGAGAAAAAGAAGAAAAAGATTAAACCAGGATATTAAAATGGTAGAATGAAATAAAAAAAATATTTTATGGATTTGCTAGGAGGGATAGAGAGAATAGTTAGGAGAGGAGCAAAATATGATAGAGAAATAGATAAGGAAGAGGACATAACAAGGGAAGAAATAGTCAAGGTGTTAGGAATAATGAAAGATGGAAAGACACCTGGTATGGATGAGATTCCAAATGAAGTCTGGAAATATGGGGGGCAGAGAACTAAAGGAATGGGCATGGATAATGTGTAATAGAGTATGGAGAGGAGAGGGGTGGCCAGAGTTATGGAAAGAAGGAGTAGTGGTACCCATAGTGAAGAAAGGCAAAGGGGAGAAGGTTAAAGATTATAGGGGTGTGACGCTGATGCCAACATTGTATAAAGTATATGTAACGATTTTGTCGGAGAGATTGAAGAAATAAGTTGAGGAAGAAAAGATAGAACCACCGAATCAGACAGGGCTTAGAAAAGGTATGGTGGTGATGGACAATATATATGTTCTGAATTATCTGATAAATAAAAGGATTAAAAGGGGGAAAGGGGCAATGATAGCAAAATTCGTAGACTTAAAAACGGCGCTTGACTCCTTGGACCGAGTCGAGATAGAAAAAGTTATGTTGAAAGAGGGTATACGAGAGGGCCTAATAAAGAGATTATCGGAAATTCTCAGAGAGACTGAAAGAAGGGTAAAGGTAGGAGAGCTAGTAGGAGATAGTGTCTGGTTAATGAGAGGAGTAAGGCAAGAATGCCCTACGAGCCCACTTTTATTTAATATATTAATATCAGATTTAGAAGAGGAAATTAAGAGAAACGGATGGAGAGGAGTTAGGATGGGAGAGGAAAATATATATACACTGGCATACTCGGACGATATAGTGTTGATGGCAGAGAAGTAAGAAGGGATTAGAAATGGAGGGGGCAGAAAGAAAGAATGGACTGGGAGATGGAAGGGAGTAAAGTTAGAAGAAGTAAAGGAGTTTAACTATTTGGGATATATCTTGCAAATGAATGGAGATCATAGAGCTCATATAAGAGAAAGGATAAAAAAGGCGGCACGGATAATGGAAACAGATATGGGGAATAGGAAAAAGAAGATTCAAGAAAGATTAAAGAAGGAGAATGTGGTTATTTAATATGCTAGTATGGCTGGTATTAGGTTATGGAGCGAAGATATGGGGGTGGAAGGAAAGGAAAGAGATTGAGAGTTTACAAGACCGGGGATATAAGGTGGACGCCAGGAGTAGACTGGAGAACGCCTGGATATATGGTGAGAGAAGAAGCACAGAGGGATAAATTAAGTACTAGAGCGGGTAAGAGAGCATGGCAATTTGAGACAATTTGGGAGTTAGCGAAAAAGAGTTTGAAGGAGGTAGAAGAAAGGAGAGGGAGGGCGGTAGAACTAACAAGATGGGAAGAAGAAAGGAGTGAGTTTTATTAGTGCTAGAGATATAGGAGAGGAGAATGGAGTAAGCTATGAGGAATTGGAGAGAAGGGACGGGGAAAGACAATTAATGGAAAGATGACGAGTGATTGAGGAATCAAAATATAATAACTGGTATAAGATGATAAAAAAGGAAGGAGTACCAAAGTATTAAGAAAAGGGATGGGGAGAGAAGAGATGGACCAGAATAGCCATATTTAGATTGTGAAACGAGGTAACGGATGGGATGTGTTGGGAAAAGGAAGAGAACAGAAAGTGCAGGATATGTGAATGGGAGGAGGAAACATGGGAGCATGTGTGGGAAGGATGTAGGAGAGGAATGGAAGATAAAGGAAGCTGGCAAGAGAATGTAGTAAAGATTCCAGAGGAGGATGAAATGGGTGAAGAGTGGATGTGGGAGTTGGAGGGGGCTAGAGGGGAGAATGAGAAAGAATGAAAGAATGGATGTGGAAAAATGGCAAAATGAGAATGAGATAGAAGAGATGTGAAAGTGAAGGAAAAAGGAAACGGAAGTCGCATATATATTAGAAGCGTAAAGATCTGTAGGTAGTTATTATAATGTACTAGTATAAGCAGATTAAGATGCGGATGCGCTCGCTCTCAATCGCTCACTCTCTCGCTCTCTCCCTTTCGATCGCTCGCTCACTCTTCCGACAGTTAGAATGCGTTATATGAGTATAGAAATAAGGAGATAGATATAAGAATTGATGTAAATAGTTGTAAATAGTAAGGATAAGATAACATAAAGTTGACTGTGAAATTACAGTGAACAGTCCGGCGAATCAGTACACTACGATTTCAATTTGACTTGACTTGGAATAAGGAGAAAGTTGCTGGATCTCATCTCGAGTGCAAAAAAAAAGTTTTTACGAGTTGTAAGTATAATATCCTGCATGTTTGAAAGGCAATGTAAAGTATTAAAATGATCTTCTTAGTTAAATTGTATCTTTTTTTAAGTAATCGGTATTGTAGGAATTATATTCTAAAATTAATTTTTTGTTATTCAATCAATAAAGTAACAAAGCGTACTAATTAATAATTGCTGTTCTTTAACCTAATATTGTCATCAATACTTATAACATATGAAAATATATTGAGAATATTAGATAAACAACTTTAAATAGACTTTTTTTCAAACTTAAAAAGAAGCTATTTTAATTTTTTGTAATTACTTCTGAAGTGATGAACAATCATATGCAATACAAAAATTATGGGTGCTAAAAGTCGGTCTAATTAAAAACTTGTTCAAACTCACTGTGAATACTGACGTATAGGAAAAATGTGGACAAAGAATTCGTTTTAAGGACATAAAGATCCTTCGGGTCACCAAGTCCGGTCTTTGGGTACAAATTTTGTCGGCCTGTGTTATTATTAATTGTTATTTGGAATTAAAGTTGACATATCGATTTTTAACTGTACTAAAATCTTCGTAAGTATAAAATTAACAATTTTAGCCCGCATTATGTATCGTCTGAATAATTACTTTCGAGTTTTATCCTAAAATAGCAATGCGGCTTGACCAGACAAAAAAACTTGTGGGATAAGTTTTTAAGTAATTTTTAAAAAAGCCAATATTTTACATCAAAAATTTCTACACAATTTAATTTTTAAAATCCCTAACTCTAAAATATTAAACTCTACTGTTTATTATTATCTTTTTCAACGCAATATAAGTGATATATGTGAATCTCCTATATATTTAAAAAATGGTGTTAATATTATGTATCAAAATTCATTTAAAATTTGTAGCTTGGGACAGGTGCGTGCCAGCACATTAAGCGTACTTTTTTTGTTTATAACTTCGAAACGAAGTCGTATACAATGCTAAAACTTTACTAAATTGTGCTTTGATATTATGAATATAGCTGACGAACGCACCTCAGCTCTCACATGCAGAGAACCGTTGGCTCGGCAGAGAGGGAGACGCATAGGAACGTGCTAGCCCGACGTAAGGACGCACGCTTGCCGCGGATCTAACCGGAGTTCTCTGCATGCGAGGGACGAGCTGTGCTTGTCAGGTAACTTCACAGTTGCGCTAATCGTTTAATAATATAATAATTAATAATTATTTAATAATTGTTTGATAATTGTTTAAATAATTAGTTTGCATCAAAATTAGTCAATACTTCGGCATTTCTTGATTAATCTTGACCGTTCAAACACTTATGACGATTTTCGCGGCTTAGGAGATTAAAAAAACTAATAGTAATTAAATGCCCACACTGTAAAAGAAGTTGGTGTAAATTTACATCCTGCGACGATGGAAATAATTCGATCGGTTTGGCACATAGTAAATAAGCAGAATTCTGTAAAAATACATACTTTTGTTCTCAACCTGCGTCCGCCGTAAAGAAATACATGCAGGACGTAAATTTCCCGTCGTCAACCGTGAAATTACGCACGGGTCGTAAATCTACGGGTCGGAAATTAGTTACTTAAATGGAAGTCCCAGTGTAATTTGCGAAACAATATGAAAAATGATTGTCAAGTAAATGCATATTCTTAAAGAATCACATAAAACTTTTTAATTTGTCCATCAAAAATTATCTGCAGAAAACTACATAAAAAATAATAATTACGACCAATATGCTGCAAAATACTTTTTTCTTGTTCAAAAGGTGGGTTTGAGGCATGCTGGAAGTCAGTGGGAAGGGCAAAAATAAAAAATCAATGCGCAGGTCATATTCAGGGAACTGTTTTTAAAAGGCTTCTATCATTTTTACTCGTATCCATGAAAATGACACCTCCTAAATGCCATAAATAATATGACACATAGGGGACGTTATTTCTCAAGTTTACCTACTTAAAAAGTCAAAGTTGTCCGATTTAAGTTAAACTCAGGCAAAGTGTTGTGCTATTGGATAGTCTATTGGATATCGTCTATTTCGGCGATTTTCAACTCTTCTGAAAGCGATGAAAAAAATATTGTCTAGTACAGTTTCGGTAGGGGTTTTCACGCCCTTTCGATTGGTCCTGCGTATTTAAAAAAATATATGTATTTGACCTTTAAACATGAAGGTCTAATGGTATATTGCATTACAAGTGGTAGGCGATGGCATTTCGTGACAAGTGCAGTGTTTTTAGGACGAGTCGTAGGTGAGGGCACCAAAGGTACCCGAACCGAAGACGAGTCTACAAACACTGCACGAGTCAAGAAAAGGGCCTACCACGAGACATGCACGATACTTGATTTTGAAGAAAACCGACAGTGACAGCATGACAGCATTCAGAAATAAGGTTATAAAAGCCAGCAGCCTCTCCGCCGCTAGGTGCGCTATAGTTGCTCAAGTCAAAGTTGCGGGAAAATTTAAATTGTATAAATGAAAAAATTACTTTTTTAATAAAAATTGCTAATAAAAGTTTATAGTTTACTCATAAAGAAATGTCATCAATTTGAAAAGACAAAATTTAATATTTTAAATACTGATTAGTTCTTATAGCGTATATATTTCTGCACGGTAAGTCGCGAGACGAGGGCGCTTCATTTGTAGCTGAAAACATCGACCTATTTCCGTCTTTATCTAACTATCTTTCTTTCACTTATTGTGAAAATGTAAAATGCTTACGAAAAGAGGCCTTTTCGTAAGCATTCCTCATTTCGTACGTTCTTTATTCGCATCGCTCGAAATGCGCCACATTACACACAGAGCATAAGTACGAAAACACGCCATTTTCATGATAGTGTTGTAAAAAATAAATTTGACTCTTTTTCGAAATAAGACAGGCTTTTTTTGTCTTAAAAGAAAGCTTAGGTTTTTTCCTGTAAGACTATGTAGATTAGAAAGTGGGATTCAAATTTTTAATGTATGAAAATAAGCGTTGAGTACTCCGGTACATGCATGACGTTGGCGCTCGAGCCCCACGGCGCACCGTGGTGACTTCATGGTATTGTTTTTACGAAAAGTAATAATATATGCTAGTATATTTGATCGCTCTCTACATGTTACAGGGTTGATACTGCCATTATTTAAATGCCTGCATTACGTTCACTGATGAATTTTGAAAAAATTTTGAATTTTGGAAAATCAAGATATTGAATAAGAGGTCGGGTCGAAAAAGTTGTTTTATGGATTAAGT
This sequence comes from Andricus coriarius, assembly GCA_932066315.1. Lineage (NCBI taxonomy): Eukaryota > Metazoa > Arthropoda > Insecta > Hymenoptera > Cynipidae > Andricus > Andricus coriarius. The sequence continues at coordinate 13,327 of CAKNWT010256182.1, read as the reverse complement.
AAAATTAAAGCTCGGAGATTTTTCCATACAGATATCTGGTCTTCTATCTGCCTTTCTTTCCGCCTCTCGTTTTTTTAGTGACAGTTATTTTCACTTTGTTTCCTAATTTTCTTTTATTTTCTTTTGGGAAGTAGTCGCATTCCGTGGCTGAGGAAAATTTCTTTAATTGAAGTCTCCCATCTACAGTAGTAGGCCAGTCAGTGAACCATGAAAAAGATTTTTTTGCTGTCACAGTTATAGAGTGCTTTTTGAAGATTGCAATCAAGATATTTAATTAAATATTAATTATTTAGTGATCAATGAAGGATATCAAAAATATATCTTGCTCGCAATCTACAGAAAAACATGGTTTCGCGAAATTTGAATTGTGACGGAAAAAACACTCTTTTTCATGCTTTACTGACTGGCTTTCTATTGGAGGTAGGAGACTTCAATTGAAGAAATTTTTCGCAGCCAAGGAATGCGACTACTTCCCAAAAGAAAATAAACGAAAATTAAGAAATCAAGTGAAAAAAACTGTCACTAAAAAAACGAAAGGCGGAAAGAAAGGCAGATAGAAGACCAGATATCTGCATGAAAAAATCTCCTTGCTTTAATTTTACCTGATCCATAAATCAACTTTTTCGACCCGACCTCTTATTCAATAAGTTGATTTTCCAAAATTCATCAGTGAACGTAATGCAGGCATTTAAATAATATCAGTCTCAACCCTCTAAAATGCAGAGAGCGATCAAATATACTAGCATATATTATTACTTTTCGTAAAAACAATACAATGTAGGTACCACGGTGCGCCGCGGGTCTCGAGCGCTAGCGTCATGCACGTACCGGAGTACTCAACGTTTATTTATAAAAATTAAAAATTTAAATCCCACTTCCTAATCTACATAGTCTTATAGGAAAACATAAGCTTTATTTTAAGACAAAAAAAATAACAAAAAAACCTGTCTTATTTCGAAAAAAGTCAAATTTATTTTTGACCTTCATTTTTGAAGGTCATACATTTATTTATTTTTTAAATGCGTGGGACCAATCGAAAGAGCGTGAAAAACCTTATCGAAACTGTACTAAACAATATTTTTTCATCGCTATTGAGACATAACTCCCTATAGACATCCATTAATATATATAATATGTAACAATGATAGCACAAATAAATGCAATAATTAATAAATATACAGCACAATATAATAACGGCATTCACATACATTAAGGCACATTAAAATAGTGAGTAAACTATAACCTCAACTGGGCAGAATCGCTACAGTTTTTCACAAACCATAACTTAGACGTGAAGTAGAAAGTGCCTAAATTGTCTCAAATTTTTAATATATGTTAATATGAGTTCCTTATGGTCTTAAGAAAAAATATGCCATAGATCTTTTTAAAACGAAAACTTATTAATAAATGTATTAAGGTAATAGGTAGTTGTCGTCATTAACCCCGCGATAGGGCGAATCTCTACACTTAAAGTTTTCGACTTATTTAGAGCCTATACAAATTTTTTCCGCAGTTATAACCAAGTAATTTTACATTTTCGTGTATCCTACCCTAAAATTAATACAAAAGTAAACCAATCTATCGTAGTTAGAAGAAGAAAAAATGAACTTTTTATAAAATATCAATATTAACAATATATAATACATTTAGGGCCGGTTCCACCAACCTCGGTTAAAAAGTTGATCCTCCGTTAAACCTAAAGTCGGATTCAAAAGTCCTGATACCTGGCTTTGAAGCTTTATTACTCGGCGAGAAAAAATCGCAGAATGTTGAGTCAAAGACAGAAATATTCTTTAACATTATACGCGTAAAGCGATGTCAGTTAGATTTTCGTAAAAAAATGTTGGACTCTCCTGTGACACAAAATGTGTGAAAAAACGGGACAAATGACCCTCAACTTTCACTACGTCGACTTTGAAGGCCTCCACAGGTTCAAAAATTGGTACAAGAAATTTGAAAAAATTCATGAGTATTCAGTAACATGTACTTAGCACACAGCAATTTGTTTCACTTCAATTTAATGATTATTTTAATTAGTAGAGCTAAAAATGTACAAAATAATTATCTCTTTTTTCAATACGAGTTTTCCAGCATTGAAACTCATTAAGATCGAAATTATTCGGATGCTTTTAATTCATACATTAATAATTTTTATTGAGCAGTCAACTTTTGAGATGAAACCGCTGAATCGAGAAGAATCTTTTAAGCTAGAGTTCAGCTTCAAATCTCTATCCAGAGCCGAGATAATTATTTTGTACATTTTTAGCTCTACTAATTAAAATAATCATTAAATTGAAGTGAAACAAATTGCTGTGTGCTAAGTACATGTTACTGAATACTCATGAATTTTTTCAAATTGCTTGTACCAATTTTTGAACCCGTGGAGGCCTTCAAAGTCGACGTAGTGAAAGTTGAGGGTCATTTCTCCTATTTTTTCACACATTTGGTGTGACAGGAGAGTCCAAAATTTTTTTACGAAAATCTAACTGACATCGCTTTACGCGTATAATGTTGAAGAATATTTCTGTCTTTGACTCAACATTCTGCGATTTTTTCTCGCCGAGTAATAAAGCTTCAAAGCCAGGTGTCAGGACTTTTGAATCCGACTTTAGTTACGCGTTACACCACTTTTTAGCGGCCGGTTAACTCGCGTTAACCACAGTTAAATCTAACCGGTCAAAATTGGTCGGTTATGGCGACTTAATCGTCCTTTAACCTAAAAACCGCAGTGTCGTATTGAAATATGGAGTTTTTGGAAGAAGTTCTGAGATCGTCTGATGACGAATTCGAAGAAGATGTTTTGGAATTATTTCGCAGAAGACCGCGAATCTTCAAACAAAGAGTGAATTTTTTGGATAATTTTGGCGACGTTGATTTCCAAACGAGATTTCGCTTAACAAAAGCTCTTGTTCATGATCTACTGAATCAAATCGAGGGAGCATTATCTCACGTTAAGATTATGCAATATTATTTGAATAATCCAATTTCCATCGTTAGGAATAATGCCATACCGCCTGGCATACAGTTACTACCTAACTTTGAGGTTATATGCAACTGGATCACATTTGTTGGCTGCAGGAGACTTTTCTGGTGTTAGCAAAACCTGGATTTGGCGCGCACGGACATATTGCTTTGCTTTCCACTCGACCGCCGAGTAGCCAATCACACGAATGATTTAAAGTAAAATAGGAGTTACTTCGAAACGACTATCTGGAATATCTTTGATCTGGTTAGCTAACCGCGTCCACGAAAAATGTGTTGGAACGCGCAATAGGATAATCGACGGTTAAATATGGCGTTAACTTTAACCGGCCGTCAGTTAACCAATGATTTAACTGAGGTTGGTGGGACCGGCCCTTACTAAAATATATTTGTATCAAATAAAGCAAAAAAATTATGGTAATAATGAAAGAAACCAGAATTAGCTCTAACGTATGAACATCACCTATGTTGTATTTTTATATTTGTTAGATATTATTGACTATTTGACTATATCAGTATTAAAAATCCATGCACTTATATATTTTTTTAAATCATTCATCAATGTAAAACTTTTTTTTATTATATTTATAATGCATTTCAGCTGTAGCATTTCGCCTCGGAATCTTTGGATTTAGGTTATTTGTGATTAATTTAAAAACGAGGTGTCAAAAAAACCTGATTGGGAAGGATTTTATTCCTCTCCGGGAGGGCTTCATTTGACAATAGTTTCGTCATTTTGTAATTACTTCTTCACAAGATACATATGAAAGTTTGGGTGGTCTTACCTTTGATCCATGTGAGATACTGCGTGATCTATTGAGTCGAATATCAGTTTGAAAATACAAGTATTAAACCGTTGATGATTTTGTAAAAATTATTGTAGCGATTCGCCCCGGGGTAGCGTTATGCCCTGTTGACGGTACCTCATACATCTAAACATATACGAGAATCAGTCAAACATAAACCGAAATTTCTCCAGAACTTTTTATTGAATGAAAATTTTGAAAAAGTACAAAATTATTGTTTTTCTACATACATTCTACTACAATCAATGCACTTTTTCCATCGGATTGATAGCTTCTTAATTCCAGTATCATAGAACAAAAGTGTTTGGGTCTGAAGCCATTTGCATGAGAAGTGCTCTATCTTCTTATCGGTGTTGAAACGCTGACCTTCCAAAGCCTCTTTCAGTGGACTAACCAAATGGTAGTCACAAAGTGAGAGATCATGGCTATATAGGCAGAATGTTCACGAACAGTCCAGTGCAGTTTCTGCAGTGTTACTTGAGTTAGAGCGGAAGTATGAGGGGTAGCATTGTCGTGCAAGAGAAGGACACTGTGGAACCTATCTAGCCCTGATTTTCCTGAAACTTAATTCATTTTTGATCATGGAAACTACACTTCCATGACTTATTCCAATTTTTTCACAAATTTCATCCAGGTTTACGAGGATTTTCTTCGATTGCCTTTTAAATGATTTCAATGTGGTCGGACGTGACGCTCGTTCTGGGCCGCTGCACATGAGGCGTTTTCTATACGTTTTCACGCCACTCAATAAATTTTACACTTTCACTAAGCTTTACGCCTTCTTTACTCAAAATTTCTATTATAATGCGTTGTGCAACAAACACTGGGACTTCTTCTCAATCATCGTGTAAGCTACTGAACGAAAGAGAAGGGGAAGGTCTACGCAGTACTGAGCAAGTCTGAAATAACCTCGCTTCTGGTTTATATTTGACTCACCTTCGGAACATCATAAATAATGATAATTAGATTAGAATAATTTAATCATCCATTGACTTAAGAAGATATCGATACATTCCAGTTTTAGAAATACCAATTGACCAAGATTGTAGCCAAAATACTTCTTGGAACTGACATTTTGCGTTGTCCGCGTCGATATTTCGAAAACGTAAACAAACTGTTCTTCTAAATAAGCCGTAACACCCCTGCTTAAGACAGTATAGTATATTAAAATCATCCCAGTTTTGGTTTTTTAAGAAATCTAGAGATTAATATTCATTAAAAGTGGAGAAGTCCCTATATTCAATAACATTAGGTCCTTTATGTTTGATATTAAAACAATGAATGAAACTTGAATGAAACTTGTGAATGAAAAATTAGCTACACGTGTGATTGAAATTTCAACCATGCAGTTGAAATTTCAACCACATGTAATTGAAATTTTAGTAACGAGAAAAAAATTTTGTAGGCACAATTAGTGAATTTCGAGGCAATTATAATTTTTCAAAAATCTTAAAGAAAACCCATGCAGATTTCTGAAAAATACTGTGCTTTGAAATTCACTAACTGTACCGAAAGAATTCTGATAAGGAATCAGTGGGTTATTTCGTACGTTTGTGTCATGTGATCCATGCGATTAACAAAGTGCATATAATATTTAGAAAAATAAGCAGCTTTAAAGAAGAAAAACAAAAGGTCCGTTGGAATTATATTACCATAAGGAGTTGCGCAACCAATCAAACTTATGAACACTCGTTTGTGTAAACATAACTTAAAAAAGCATAAAGCAGTTAGTACCAATAGTTTGAATGAAATTTTCCCATCATGATAATATTAATTCAACGTACCTTTTGTTTTCTTTTCTTCCTGAATATTATATGTCCTTTATTAATTTCATGGATCTCGAGATCACGACACAAACGTACGAAATAACTCCTCGTGGGACGTTGTCTCGTTGGAGACTGGCCTGGCCAGAAGCATGAGGGCGCATTGTGTATGCGCAAACGTCTTATTGAATTTCCAACTACACTTGGATGAATTTGATTTTAACTCCGTGGATGAACGAGATTTCAACCACAAAAGTGGTTGAGATACTTCTGGTATCTTATGGTATGGAGATACTTCTGGCAGTGGTTGAGTATGTATCTTGTGAAGAAGTAATTACAAAATGACGAACCTATTGTCGAATGAAGCCCTCCCGAAAAGGAATAAAATCCTTCCCAATCAGGATAAAGTGGTTGAATTTTCAACATATTTCTAACAGTTTGACCACTTTTTTTACTTTATCTATATAATTTACAGTACAAAGGCCAAACCATTGGCTCGCAGTATTAGAGTGATGCGTGTGTACTTGATTTTTGCTTCATGCAAATTGCGATATTTGATGACAGTTATTTGTACTGGAAAACAAGTGTAAAAAAACAGGGGGTACTTTTTTTGCTGGGATCGTTCTCGCCTTCCCTTCAGACGTCTTAACGTTGTATGGCACTGGACAAACCATAAATAATGGTAGATAAAATGTTTGGAAGCACCCCGCTGGTTTCTTACACTTTTTCCCAAAACATAAAAATGTCTTCAAATATCACAATTTGCATGATGAAAAAAACAAGGATACACATTTTAGAAATTGCAAAAAATTAATGGTAGCCTAAATAACTGCCTCAAATTTAATGTTGATGACATCTTATTATGTGTTCCTCTAGAAAAAAAGGTAACGCAGTTATTAATTCTTTTAATGGTTTTCATCCAAAACTTAAATTTACCCATGAAATAGAGAAAAATAATAAAATCAGTTTTTTGGACATAAAAGTAATCAAAGGTCAGGATGGTAATATTATTACCAATTGATATAGGAAAAGTACATATTTAGGTAGAATTTTAAATTTCTTTTCTGCTCATCCTTTTCAAAACAAAATTGCAATAATCAAAAACTTGGTTGACAGAGCTCTAGGTTTGTCCCACATTTTATTTCACAAAGAGAATTTGAATATTGTTAGGAATATCCTTTTTCTTAATCATTACCCACGAAATTTAATTGAGCAAAATATCACAATTAGAATTCAACAAATCAAAAACAAACAAAGTAACATTTTATCTGCAGATAATCAGAAGGAATTAAGAGAATATAGTTCTTTTAATACTTTTGTTCTTCCTTTTTTTGGTCAAATTTCAAAAACTATTGAATTTATGTTAAAAAAATTTAATATTCATACCATTTTCCGTATACCATTTAAAATGGATTCAATAATAACTTTTTGTGAAGATCCTTTAGATAAATTTAAAAAGGGTGGTGTTGTTTACCAGATCACTTGCAAGATCTGTAAGATGACTTATGTGGGACAGACTGGCAGACTTCTTAATACTAGGATGGAGGAACAAACAAGTGATGTTCGTTTCGGACGCTGTTATAAGATTGTTCTTGCTAGACATACAAGAGGGTTTGTTGATTTTGACCATGAGCTCGACTGGGATAATGTTGAAATTTTACATAGTGAAAGTAATGAGAGAAAGAGAGAATTCATGGAAATGCTTTATATTAAAAAACAAAATAAGTTGTCTATTAATTTGAAAACAGATTTGGATAAATTAAACAAAAGTTATTCTAGTATGATTAATTACATTTAGCAATAGATTTTCATGAGTCTTGACTTTCTCTTATTTCCTGTTCAATCATGTTCATAACGGATTTTCCTTAAACCCATAGTTAGTTCTCAGGTATACAGGATTTGCCTTTATACCCACATTTAGTTCTCAGGTATCCAGGAGGTAGCATCGTATTTTCGTTGCTGTTTCCACCTGGTCTAAGTTTTATTACCTTGATAAGGGTGATGTGCGAGCACCGAAACGTTGGTGAATATTATCCATGTTTTTTTATTGTGATTTCAAAGTAATAAAAATAAAAAAGACGAAAGAAATAAAAAGAGAAGGAAGGGGATTTGGTTGGTTGCCTTCTCATTTTTCTTTCCTCTTTTTTATTTTTGTCTCAAGGAACAAATTTTTATTTCGTTTTCAGGAATTGCAATAGGAGCATTTTGTGGTGTTTGTCCAAATTTTATCGTAAGACTCTTGGTTTATTTTCAGGAATTTATACATTGACTTGAATGTTGGACGTTAAATGGGATTTCGAATTTGATTTTAATCTAATTTAAGATTCTTAAGTTTCATTATCTTAATTAGAAATTAAGATAATATGGTTGTATATTTATGTTAAAATACAAACAATTTGTAATATTTTTAAATCTTTCCAATGCCAAATGGTTGTTAGCCATAAAAAATTTTCTGGCACATTGTTTTCAGGCTCATTAACATACAACACTTTCACCATTGAAATGATCATTCATTCATTGAGCTACCATTTTTTCTTCCCTCACTCTTTTAACAGCAAAGCTACATGACTCGAATTAGTAGATAGTAGATGGAGTAATGCACTTTCCTCACTTCTAATGTTAAGATCCAGGCCCAGGGGGTCAGCTGCCTGCTCCGGGGCTTCGTAAAGGAACGCTCCTTTGCCAATCATCTCGTGATTCCTGACACTTTTCAGGAGAGGATCATTTCCATTAGAGATTATGTGAACTGTACCCAGGATCATTCGGATGTAAAGATAGTGGACTCCATGGAACCGCCATAAACAATTAGGGAAGAATCGGGACATTAAAAGCGTGTCATGCACATTTTGAGTACTAGAACACATACTATCAAGCTGTCCACTTACGCGGGAACGAAATGTCTCTAAAGACACGATGCATCCCTGAGAGTTATTTACTACCATCTTTGTCACTCTTACGGTGTTGGCCGCGACGCTGCTCTGCCGAACGCTCCGATGGAGATAAGAGTAATTTGTCGAGAACATGTAGTGCTAAATTAATTGGAACTAGAAGTAGCAGAGCTATCGAGACCTTACAAGGAAGCTGCGTAACAAACAAAAAAACTGTACACGCGTAACAAAAACATGCCAAGGCACATGCGAGATGGATGCAGAAAGCTGCCATTCTTAGGTCGCATAAAACGGTTTTCATACATATATATGATCTTTTTAAAAAAATCGCGGCTTGTACATGTCATACAATTTGAACTTATGTGGGCTGGTCTGTCTAATTACGTCACTGACATAAATTTCGCCTGCGTGAATGACGAATGTAGCGACACCTACGCAAATTTATTTAATATCGTAACAAATCTTAGACACTGCCGAGTTGTTTGTAACTTGGGGAACCTAAGCTCCAGATCCGATAAGTTTTAGGGGGACCATGGATACTAGAAAACTGGCCTACCGTCAGACGCCCTGCAGCGTTCTGTATAAACTCAAGTCCAAAGCAGAGAAAGCTGGCATGACAGAACTTGAGTAGGTTGCCTTCACCAGGCGCATTAAAGTTGTACTTTTTAAAGTTCAAAACAAAATAGAAACAGTTTTACTCATAAATGGTTTTGATGTAAAAAAAAGAATAATATTCAGAATACCTAAATACAAAATTTATATCTTAATATTTAACCCTTTAGCCGTGAAACCCGATTCGCGAAACCGGACTCAAATAAATGCCCTTAAGATGCCTATTCTTCCATTTTAAGAGCGCTGCTGTCCCACAAGTAGAGCGAACAAAGCACCAATTGTTCGTGCATAAAAGTTTAGCGCATCGTTCGCCCAACTTTATCTGATGATACTTATTTTGGGGATTTCTAATCAATTTATTTAAATTCGTTCTCTTTTGATTTTTTTACATTCTCATTCATGAGAGTGTAATGTAATCGTCAAAATTTTCGATCTCTAATTTTTTAAATGATCTTTATGTTTCGGTACTTACAGAGTGCGAAAATCATAACATTTTGTCGGTGTCTGTCTGCATGTCTGTCTGTGTAGTTACCTATATGTTGTGGCCACGCTAACTTTTGAAGGATTTGCCCAATCAAGTCAGCCTTTGAAACACGTTTTTAGTGTCCCAAAATAAAGGTCAAATTCGTTAACCCCTTCACTGTGCGGACCGAAAATCGCAAAGTGGGCCCCAAATGTGTGGGACGTTTTAATGGATGGATTTAATTGAATTCAATGAGTCGGTAAAAAGATGGTTTTCCGGTCGCCATATTGGATCACCCATCTTGAATTTTTAATTTCCGATCTCAAACTCGTATTCAGCGACCCAAATAAACCCCTAGTACCCATTTTTATCCCAATCTGCCAACTCATTTGATTTTTCAAAAATTTTGGTCACCATATTGGATCAGCCATTTCGAATTTTGACCTCGAATTCGTATTCAGCGACCCAAATAACCCCCTAGTACCAATGTTCATCCAAATCCGCCAACTCATTGGATTTTTCAAAATTTGTAGTCGCCATATTGGGTCAGTATTTTCGAAATTTCAAATTTCAACCTCGAATTCGTATTCAGCTACCCAAATAACCCCTTAGTACCAATTTTCAATGAAATCCGTCAATTCATCAGGAACTTTCCTTCATTACGTGTATACACGTCATCCTCAGTTTAGGCCTACCTAGTCCATGACGTGTATACACGACATCCGCAGTGAAGGGATTAACCAGATATTTTGGACCAAAATTAAAAACTTTAGAACAATATGAAAACAAAAAAAAAACTTGTTAAGGAATTTTAGAAATTTTTGTCAACGTTTCTGGTAAATGACTAAAAAAAATTCAAATTATTTTAATGGCATTTTTAAATTCGCTCAAAAAAGGGAAAAAGTTTATGCTTTCAAACATTTTGAAAATTTTCAAAAAGTAGAAAACGCTATCTTCCTGCTAGATTAAGAAATTTCCATGAAAATTGTTACCAGATATTAAATATAATTCAAAACTATCCCAATAGAATTTTTCAATTAGACTCAAATTCAAAACCTTAGATCATTTTCAAAATAATGCAATTTTTGTTTCTAATAGATCCGTAAGTTTTAATCGTGATTTTTAATATAGTTCAAAATGATTGAAAAATCATCTTAAGAACATTTTACAACTTGACACAAATTTAAAATGTTCTAGATAATTAATAATAATCAAGTCGATTATCTATATTTGAATCTTGTTAAAACACGGTGAAATGATTTTCAATATATTTTTGAAACTCACTACAAATTGTTGTAGAGGTAACTTAAAACCAAACTTTAAACGAACGGAATGAAAGTCTATGACTTAATGTCTCTGTTTAGTAAATTAAAAAAAAACATATCTTTTTTATTAAAATTACATCGAAAAACATACCTACTTCTGATATTTCTTTTACATTTTTCTCTACATCGCTTTATTTTTGAAAGAGATATAAACTAATTGTCGAACACGAATCGCGAGTGTCGCAATGAGGATGTTTTCGTCAAAGCCGCAGATGCTTTCAGAACAGTCTTTAAAAACAAATTAAAAATCAATTTCAGTTCCAATTTATGACTACAGTTCGTCAGGGGTTTAAATCACAGTTTTCGATTAAGGTTACAATATTTATGATATCTGAAAAAATGTAGTCGAAATGCACGCATTAAGCGTACGAAACCGAGCGCGAGGGCGTACCCGCACGCCTCAAACTCAGCGCGAAGGGCCGCGCGCCCAGCGAGCAATGAGAATGTGCCCGCGCTGCGGGGATATTTTTTTAAACAGTCTAAAAAAGAGCTGAAACTTTTTCCTATGAGATATCCCACTTTCAGAGCGGTACATTTTTTTGTCTTCGATTACTTAAACAAAGATGCTGGGCCGGAATAAAAGCTGTGCGGGCGCACAGCGGGCTAAGAGACCCCAAAAGCTGACCAAAATTCAATATTTTGGCAGATTTGTACGAACCTTGGTGAAAAGGCGTTTCTGAAGTTGCTGATTTCGTATTTTACGACAGAAGGTACAAACTCAGAATGTCAGATCCAATATGGCAGTTAAATATTCACAATTTTCAGATTTGTCAAAAACTTGGTACAAGTAGTTTTTTTTAAGCATTTGATTTTTATTTCAACTCGAAAGTTGCAAATTCAAAATGGCGCACATATTATATATATAAGGATAACACAACTACATACGCGCGCGTCTATGCCAACTAAATTTCGCGAAATACGTCGCGAAACGGAGCAAACCCCAGAATGAATTGACAGGTCCTGTGTGTGTGTCACGACCATGAGACTGCAGTTGTAAGCAGCAAACAAGAATTTTGAGTAAAAAAAATTATTTGCGAACGGTTCTTGCAGTTCAGATGCTGTCGTCTGCTATACGTAGATTTTTCCCTTTCAGAAAATGAACATTTTCCGTCAAAATAATTATTTCCTCAGCAAAGGGGGTTATCTCTCAAAATTTTATTCATCCGAGTTTCACGCCATCTAAAAAATGGCAGCGGCTCCCAGTAGGACCGCGGTAAATCCCATTCATGGCCACGTCTCACAACCGTAAGATGAGTGGTCACAGGACACGATGAAATTACAACGACAGGCCGGCGAAACCCTCATGTGTGTTGAGCACACGAAGCGACCCAAGGATGACAGCTTTCTGCATCTATTTCGCAAGTGCCTGGGCATATTTTTGGCACGCGGGAATGGCTTTAATGTTACGACCCAGTGATCGTTTCGCACCTCCGAGAGCACCTATCACAAGGACAATTACTTGTACCGAATATTTTGGGTACAGTCTTCGCAGCTCCCTTTTAAAGTCTTGATACCTCTCCTCCTTTTCTTTCTCCTTGGAAGTGATTTTATATTCGGACGGGGTCGAGAATTCGATCACGAATATAGTTCGTTTCTCGAAATCTTGAAGAACAATGTCAGGCCTCGAGTGTGCAACGGAGACTGCAGTCCGAAAATCATAGTTCCAGAAAATTTGGCACTTCTCATTTCGGACAATTGACTCTATTTCTCTTGGAGCGTTCGGCAGGGCAGGGTCGCGGCCAACACCGTAAGATCGACAACGATGGTAATAAAGGACTCTTAGGGCTGCATTATGTCTGTAGATGTACGTTGTTCCTGCGTGAGTGGGACACCCCGATAGAATGTGTTCCAGGTACTCAGCGTGTGTATGACATGCTCTGCACCTATCGCTCGGAACTTCTTGACTTAAAATGCGGTCACGGTATGCTAAGGTGGAAATGACACCGTCCTGGCATGCGAAAATGAAACCCTCTGTACCTGAATTAAGCCCTGACGATCTGAGGAAAGCAAAAGTTTGCTCCTTCGACAAGGACTGTTTTTCTACATTTCTGTGAAAATTTCCGTGCATTTTATTGTGGAGTAGCTCTTGATGGAATTTTTGAACTTCTGCTTTCTTCACTTCGGCTTTCAGATGTGAAGCATCTAGATGGAGTAATGCACTTTCCTCACTTCTGATGTTAAAATTCAGGCCAAGGGTCTCGGCCGCTTGCTCCGCGGCTTTGTGAAGGAACGCTCCTTTGCCAATCATCTCGTGGTTCCTGACCATTTTTAGGAGAGGATCTGTGCCATTGGCTACAATATAAGCTGTACTCAGAACAATTCGGTTATGAAGACACTGGAGATTCAGAAGTCCGCGTCCGCCTTGACGGCGTGAAATGTATAATCGCGGAACTGACGAATTGATATGCAAGCTTTTATGCATATGCATGATCTTACGTGTGGTGACATCAAGGGCCTTAAGTTCGTTCTTCGTCCATTGAACCACCCC
>CAKNWT010256172.1:0-11773 GCA_932066315.1 Andricus coriarius | reverse complement strand
AAAAATGTTAAAATAAAAATCCAGTACTAATAAAAAGGTTCGAATTCAAAATGTTCCATTTGGAATGTTTAACTTTAAATTGTAAACGCTTCAAAAAGAGAATATTGTTTTGCATTAGGTTCGTTGATTTGTAGATTTGTTTTTGAATTCCTCAAATACTTGAAATTATAAATTGTGTAGGTTTCAAGGCTTGAATTAAAAAATGTTAATGACCGGGAAAAAGGTTTGGGAATAAACTGGAAAACGACCAGGAATTTTATTCGGAGACTTGAATGGCTACCCTGTTTTAACATACCTACATATATTATTGCAAATTAAATATTATAATACTTTTGCTTCGAAACTAGACAAAGTCCAGAGCAAGTTGCGAAATTGCTGTCAAAAATGTATCTCAAGACGGAGGTTAAGAAAGGTAGCGAATTGTTGGTTGAGGTTCCACCCACAAGGCACGATGTTATCCATCTCTGCGATATTTACGAAGATATTGCAATCGCTTATGGTTACAATAAAATAGAGAAGACACTTCCTCAAACAATAACCATCGCAAAAGAAGTATATTTTTCATTAAAATTATTAATGTTCTAACTTATTATTTCTAGAAGATCCATTAACTTTATTCTTGTATTTTAGTTCCCGCTGAACAAATTATCGGACCAGATCCGAAATGAATTGGCCTACGCTGGATTCACCGAAGCTCTAACTTTTTCCCTGGTATGTAAATTAGATTTTTCTTTAGTTAAAAATATATCCTTTTTCAATTATGAAAGGGGCAAGTAGGTTTTTCGATTTTTTGTTTGCATTATATTATTCCACAATCCTTTACCAGTTTTTTCAACTTAGTCCTATTTAAAGATTTGGAAAATCACGGAAAATACAGTCAAATTTAAATGTCATCAAGCGATGATATGCTAAACTTCTCAAAACTTTAAACCACTTCTTCTCGTATTTCGTTTTTCTAACGATAGCGACGATAATTAACGAACAAATGCCTCGAATTGCTTAAGATTCAAAGAATTACGTAGAAAAGTGTCTCTGTCGCACTAAACAGCGAAGACATTTCTAAACAAAAATTTCCGATTTAAGCTACATTTATGTACGTGAAGATGTATACAAATTTTTTTTTGGGACGATTTTTACAAGAGGAGTGGCTATCATAGAGGAGAAACGCAGGGCTGCCACTTAGTCAATTTTTTCAAGTCACTTTTTAAGGAAAAGGTCACTGTAGTTACTTTAATGCTTCTTACTTTAGATTTTTCAAAATTAAAAAGAAAATTCAATTAATCTATGTATATGAGATATGTAGTGATCTATGGTATGAAAATGCTGTTCAATAACAGACTTCACACTCGTTTCCCTATTCCCCTCCTTTTCCCTTTTTTAAAGAATTCTTGTTTTCCCCTATTTTCAAGAAACTTCCCCTTTTTCTTATTTTTTTTGTTTGCTTAAGTGCGAACTGAATTCACAGAACCCAATAAAAAAATCAGATTATTTTTGATTGAAAGATAATTCTTTTTGTTTGAAAAGTCTACTGTTGTATTTTCGGTTCAGAATTTATCGTTTTTGGTTAAAAATGTTATTAATTTGTTGAAAATTTAATTAATTGATTGGAAATTCAAGTATTTGTTAAAAAGTTATATTTTTTGGTCGAAAATTTAACTATTTTGTTGAACATTCGTCCTTTTTAATTAAAAAAATGCATCTTTTTTGGTAGAAAAGTCATCTTTTTAGGTTGAAAATTAAGTTTCTAGTTGAAAATTCATCTGCCTTCTAAGAAAATTCGACTTTTTGCCTTGAAAATTCAACTATTTGACTGAAATTGCACATTTTTCCTTGAAAATTCATCTTTTTTGTTTGAAAGTGCAACTATTTGGTTATAAATGCAACTGTTTGGTTGAAAAATAGTTATTTTTTTTTGTAAAAATTTAGCTATTTGGTTAAAAATGAAGTTTTTGCTTGAAAATTTACTTTTTTGGGATGAAAGGTCAAATTTTTTCTAAAGCATTTGATTTTTTAGCTTGGAAACTCAACTTTTTTGTTAAAAATTAATTTCTTTTGATAGAAAATTAACGTTTCTTTGTTGAAAATGTAACTGTTTACTGGAAAATTCAGCTGTCTTGGTTGAAAATGACCTTTATTGTTAAAGATTAATCTTTTCGGGATTAAAAATCAACATTTTTCGAAAAATTCAACTTTTTATGTTAAAAACTCAACTCTTTTTGTGAAAATTTATTTCTTTTGGTAGAAACTTAATCTTTTTGTTAAAAATTCAACTCCTTAGTTGAAATTTTAGCTTTCTTATTAAAAAAATAACTATTTTTTTTGGTAATTAATCTATATTCTGGTGACAATTTGATATTTTTTTGTTTAAAATGCAACTGTTTGGTTGACAATTATTAATCTGATTTAATATAGGATTCAATTATTTTTTTAAATGAATTTTTCGGTTGAAGATTCATCATTTTAATTGAAAAATGAACAATTTTGTCGAAAATTAATTGTTTTGAATGAAAATGTATCTATTCCATTTTTTATTAAAAATTCTTTTTCGTATGCGATTGAAAATTCAATATTTGATTGAAAATTCATCTATTTTAGTAGAAATTTTATCCTTTTGTTTAAAAATATAAATGTTTGGTCAAAAATTAATAATCTGTTTTGCTTGAGGATTCAACTATTTTGTTGAATAATGGTCTATTTAGGTAGAAATATTAACTATTATATTTTTCGTCGAGAAGTCATTTTTTTTGTTTGAAAATTGAACTACTTGATTGCAGGTTGAACTTATTTGTTAGAAAATAATTATTTTGATTAAAGATTTATCATTTTAGTTGAAAATTCATCTCTTTGTTTTCAAATTGAACTATTTCGTTAAAAATTATTCCTTTTTTTAATTGACGGTTTATCTGAAAATTTGACTATTCTATTTTTGTTCTGAAATTTATCTTTTTTAGTGTAATATTCATCGAATTTGTTAGGAATTTTTGTATTTTGTTGAAATTTTTTTTTACAAATTAATTAATCTTTTCTGTTAAAATTTCATCTATTTTATTGAAATTGCAATATTTTTACTTGAAAGTTTCACCCTATTTACCCTGTTCTGAGAGTATTTTAGGTTGTGAAGTCTGCAATATTTGAATCTAAATTATTTTTGTGAACTTGTTTTTCATCTTCGAATTCAGTAGAATTTCCTAAGCTTGTAAATGTAAGCCGATAAATTAAATATATAATGGAATTCAAATTTTTGAGTAGATAAGTGAGTGAAAAATAAATGAGTAATTTTTTCAATTTTTTCAAGTACATTATAGTCTGTGGCAGCCCTGGGGAAACGTACAAATATAAATGACAAAACATGTTATAGGCGAGCCAATTTCTAATTTTCTAAATTTTTATTATTGGTATTTATTGCTCATAAAATGAATAAATATTTCTTCAAGTAGCGCATTATTCCATTTTTTAAGTCACAGTCAATCCACTCATGAATTTCGCCTTTTTTGCTAGATTCACCTGTATAACCCCTTAAGTTGATAAATATAAAATTCAAAATGCTAACTAAATTATAATTTTTGCAGTGTTCTCGTGACGATATTTCGGAAAAGTTGGGCCACAATATAAAGAATATTCCGGCGGTTCATATATCGAACCCCAAAACGTTAGAATTTCAGGTAATTCTCATTATAAGGATTTCATTCATTTTATTAAGGAGGTTGGTACAAACAGAAGTCATCTAAACATCATCGGAAAAATGTCTTCATGATTAAATTATAATTGTTTATTATTAATTCTTTTTGTTGATTGATTTGTCGAATAGGTAGCGCGAACAACTCTTTTGTCTGGCCTTTTAAAGACTGTGGCTGCAAATAAAAAGATGCCCTTGCCGCATAAATTATTCGAAGTTTCGGATGTTGTGTTGCGTGATCCTGAAGTGGAAGTTGGAGCTCGAAACGAGAGGCATCTTTGTGCTCTCTATTGCAACAAGTCTGCTGGATTTGAAATCATCCATGGACTCCTTGACAGAATGATGAACCAGCTGGAAATTCCCTGGAGTGTTAATAAAGATAAGAGTGGTTATCACCTGCGGGCAGCTGACGGTACGTACTATTTGCATAAAAAACAATTCTGAATTTTTATTGCGAACAATTGTTCGCTTGAATCTAATTATACAAATTTTAAGTTATTTTTGCTTGCTAACAATCAGTCTGTATCGATAAAAGGAAACATTTTGAGAAACTTAACTGCAATCTTTAATCTTTATTTTATTTCCAAGTTAGCATGATTTTGAAAAAGAGATTATGCCAATAATAAAGATATTGATTATCAGGTGAAAGTGAAATTTAATTTGCGTAATATGCAATTTTTGAATAATTTCAGATCCAACTTTCTTTCCTCAACGCTGTGCAGAAATTATAGCGTATGGAAAAACTATTGGAAAGATGGGGGTTCTTCATCCGGATGTTTTATCTAAATTCGAACTGAATCTCCCGTGTTCAGTGTTAGAAATCAATATCGAACCTTTCCTGTGATTAGGGCCTGCGTGATTTGAAAGATTATTTAATTATTAAATAAATTTGACCATTAAAATTTGACAATTAAAAGATTTATTGAGTCTTCTAATGTTTTATTTGGACGATACAATTTGAGAGATATTTTTTCTTATTGATATAGATGATTTGACGGAGGTGAGTATTAAGTATACTATGTATACTTATTTCTGTTCCTTACTAAAAAGGAAATTCGTGATTCTTTTTTAATGAAAGTACAATAATTAAATCAGTATTATTTTATACACTTATTATTCAGTTGATTCTATTAATTATTTCACTATCAAACTCTACGTTACCCTAATAATCCATCTAATATTTTCTACTTTGTGATGGAAAGTTTTTAACTCTTTTAATTGAATTTAAAAAAATAATTTAAAGGAAGAAATCAATAATTTTAAGCTAAACAGTTGTAAGTATTGAAATGTTGAGACCTAGATATTCGAAAGAATACAAATTCAAAGGGATACATTTACAAATTTAAAGGCCTTGAATCATAAATTTCGAATATCGAATAAATCTTAATTATATTAGCATTTGTCGAAATATTTGGAAATCTTTTGTAATCTTTGAAATTCTTTGAATTCTTCAACAATTTCCTAATCTTTTATTCAAAAAAGATATGTAAACTTTATAGAAATTATCTAAACCTTTTGAAATCTTCTAAAAACTATCAAAATCGGTTTAAATTTTCAAATATTTGGAAATTGATTTATACCTGATGAAATCTTCTATATTAGTTTTGAATACGTACATGTAAAAAATCACATATGATTTTTTTAAATCCTATACAATGATTTAAATATTTCCCAAAGTTATGACATGCTTTGAAAAAAATAGCAAAAAATGTAAATTTAAAAGAAGAATGTAAAGAATTCAAAGCCTTTAAGTTTAAAGGCTTGAAAGGTTTTATTTTCATAACCAAATGAATACTAATTATATTAGCATTTTTTGAAATATTGATAAATCTTTTGAAATCTTCAAAAACTTCGTAGTATCTTATGAACAATATTTTTAAATCTTATCAAAAATGCTTAAACCTATTTGAATCTTTAAAATAGTATGGAGTTTATTAAAATTACAATCTTAAGAAATCTATAAAAATTTTGAAATCTTTTGAAATTAATTAATATATGTTGAAATGTTGTAAATATCAAGATCTACAATTGGTCGTTGAATTGTAATAAAATTTGTTGAAGGTATAGGTTTATACAAGAGATATTTGGTGCTCAAAGGATTTTTGAAAATTTTCAACATATTATGAGAGTTGCGGTATGTTGAATTTTGGCATCACATTTTTTTAAGTATTGATATTTCTGAAACTGTGGAATGAATTTTAATGAAACTTGGTGGTATTGTAGAGTAGACAAACGTATATGCTCTAGTATCATAATACAGAGTTTTTAAAATTTTGACCACAAAAATGGATGAAGACTTATCTTATTATTATATACTTATTATATATTATTTTTTTCTAATTGGAATTTATAAGTTATAATTTATAAAAAATGTTGTAATTCAATTTATAATTTAATTACATAATTTTTACATTCTCATCCCAATTTTTACTTTTTTTGGTCAAAATAAAAAAATTGTATTATGATATTAAAGCGTATAATTTTGTCTATAATACCTCCATCATGAAATTTGTTCCACAGTTTCAGAAACATCTATAATTTAAAAAAAATGTGAAGCCAAAATTCAACATGGCCTATCATCCGTAATTTTGAAAATTTTTCATAAATCCTTTAGGCACTAAATGTTTCTTATAAACCACTATAACTTCATCAAATTTCATTAAAATCAAACGAGCACTTGCAGATCCTTATATTTCGGATGTATAGTGGCCCACCCATTCTTTTTGTTACAAGTTCTTGAATGTTTTAGATAAATTGTGATAAAATTTTTAAATTCGTTAATGATTTCGTCGTGGCAGAATTATACTGATTTGGTGCCTTGAAACTCATAAAGAAAAAAGTCGAAAATGACGTTTTTAGCTCCTAAGTTAATTATTATAAATCATTTTGTTAAACAAATTTTTGAATGACGTCTATTTCTTTATTGAAAATATATTTTCGTGACCAGAATTGTTAATACTGGTAATAAGAGTCTTTGTGGCAAAACATTTACATAAATTAACAATTATGATTGTTAACAATTTTTATACATAAATTCTTAATTTCGATGTTCTTTTAATAATTTATATTGTTCTTTCTGAAAAACTGTTTGGAATTGTCTTCAAATTTATTTTTGAACTTTTTGTCCATAATATATATATAAAACTCTATTGTTAATAACAATTGAAGGGTGTCACGGCAGAACCATGTAAGTGCCAAAGGAAAAATATTTTCAGGAGAGCAAAAACCGTTCTCAAAATTCGAACTATTTTTTAAACAATAAAATAAGAAAGCACCTTTGAGAGTTGATAGAGCTCTATTTTACAAACAGTTTACAAGAGATAAAATTAAAAGATTTTAAATTTTTTTAAATTTTCAAACAAATTATTTTGCCTTTGAATATTTGGAAAATCAATAGCGCGAAAACTACTAAATGATTTTTCGAGCATTTCTTAAAAATTGTTTAAATAATTTTAAAAAATCGAGGTACGGAAAAACTAATAGTGCTATTCGATTCAGCTAAAATAATGACATGAAGTTGATGTGTTTCAGCATTATTTTATGATCTCATATGATCATGTATTATAAATAAACAATTATATGACATATAGAATTTATATGTATAACAAATTGGGTGGAGCAAAAAATTAGCCAACCCATGGATTTTCTGTAATTTTTTCGGCAGAATCGAATTGCGCTATTAGTTTTTCCGTACCTCGAATATTCAGAAAATAGTTTATACAATTTAAAAATAAAAAAATGTTGTTCACCACAATGTGTGACAGGATGTCATAGAATTTTCAAGCCAATAAAACGTACTTAAAAAAAAGTGTCACACGGTTATGCCGTGACACTCTGCAATTATTGTTATAAATAAACGTCCCAATCGGCCATTATATCTAGTAAAAAATAGTTTTTGAAGTTAATTTGTGATTTATGATTTTTATAACAATTTTATGAACAAACATTCATTTTTTTTACATTGCAAGCTTATTTTAATGTCTCGTTTAAATAATACGGGCTGTGGTTGAGCATGAACAAATTCCAGATTTGCTCAACTGTGCCATGTGTCACCTGCAATCAACTCAAAAATTCCAATCCATATTTCACCCCCAATTTACGACTGTCATTTGCCTCTCTTTCATCTTGCCCACTGACAACAAACAAAAAAAACTCTCCGCCCTTTCAATTGTCTGAGAAATCTTACAACAAGTAGAAAATTCCCTAAAAAGCAAGAACTCTCTTTAAGGCGTTGTCGCTCGATTTATAATCTCCCGCCCTTCCTTCTCAGCCAATCATTCTCTTTCGAACCGAATGGCCGCAGAGGCATCCGATCCGTTGATCCGGGACGGCAGTCCGGGACAGTCCGGGACGGCCATAGTGAATGACGGCAATCGCGAATGTCTTTCGAACAGTGTTCCGTGGGTGATTTTGCGGCGTGAGTACTCGAAATTTGGTGTCATATGATTCATCCGGAAGGTAAAAATGCAGAATGTAGCACAAGGAACGACCTCGGATAGCCAGAAACACAACGAGAAAGCATCGAGTGTTCACCACGAGATTGGGAAGACGTCGTCGACTCCCCAATCTTCCATCTCCAGCCCAACAAAGTCGGAGAACGAGACTTTCTCGGAATTGCAGCCCCGCTTTATGACAGATTCGTCGGAGAGCGAGGAGGACAGTGTTTCCGAGGTAAAGGGATGATTGCACTTCGTTTTTTTTTCTAGACAATGAGGAATGAATCGGAATCGGGAAAGAGAGAGAAGGCAAGAGCAGAGCAAGGAGAGAGAATTGGCCTCTGTCTTTTCGGGTTTCTCGACACTTCACCGACTCACAACTCTTTAATCTTCTCTCTCTCCTTTCTGGTGTGACTAATTATCGTCTCGTCCAGGGTAGACATTATTTAACATTATTCCTCAGATCTCCAAGGATTGAAAATTGCAATCAGTTTCTACAACTTTTTTCGCGATTCACTGCGAGCACTGTGCTGTGAGGGAAAGAGAGAGAGGTTAGAAAGAGAGGAAAAAAGAGACTAGAGAGGCCCTGAAAGCTGGGAGTCTCATACTCATTGTTTTACGTCGTGAGTACACGGCATTGGCATGCGAGGGTATATCGAGCAGTGCGATATAGGAATGTCGCGAAAACTCGTCTCGCGAAAAAGACCCGTTAAACGGGGTTAATCGCACGGCGCGAACGATAGCAGTCACTGGTAGTCGAGAATCACAGGCCGACGGCCTGACTACCGGAGTACAAGGCCGGGCTTTATGTGAATTTCTGCTGGCCATTTATGTGGATTATTATCTCGCTTCATGTGGATTTATGCAACGTGATTTCAATGTCTGCTCTGATCTTGGGTTCTTCCCTTGCTGAGGAGAAAAAGGTAGAAGGGAATTTTCTCAATTCGCGCAGGGAAGTTATGTAACCGGGATGTATGCACGATTAGTCGGTTCTGGTGAGACGGTGATATGTCACTTATGTCAGTCGAGGATATGAGTTTCTTTCTATGATTCTCTGATTGTCAATCAAAATCATCTTCCAAATTCGACGGTATTCCCGCAAGTCTCACAGTCACGAGCGCATCGCATCTTTTTTTTTTATCATCGAACCAACAGCCTTGCTCGCTACTCAAGTGCCTCGGTTCAGTTCAGTCAGTTCGCATTCCACCTCGCAGCATTGACAAGACATTTTCCTAGAAAACCATTTCGCGAGCAAGTTCCTTCCCTTGCTTCTTGATCTTCATTCTTTGTTTTAACCCTTCATTCAACAATGTAGCTTTTGGGATAGAAACAGTAGAACGTTGTGAAGAAATCAATAAGAATTGATTAACCCATGAGTGGATACAAACTATTATTGATACGCTGTGAAAACAATTAAAGTTAATAATCATTGGGCACCAAAATATCATTGATTAACTGAGGAAAAATTCATTTAAAAAGTTATAAAATTGAAGGTCCCTTAAAACGGAGAGTGAGTATATTAATTGAATGGAATATTTTTCCATTTTTAGTAGAAAACTTATCCAGTCACTTTAAACGTCACTTCCACGTTGAGAGCACATGGAATTATACGATCTTGAACGAGTTCGTTTTGAAATTTTTTTAAATTGCTACGATTCCAGTTGGAAATTGTACAATTTTTAGGGTGGTATAGCTAAAATATAACAGATTTTAATAACATTTGCGGCTTGTGTAAAATGAAAAGTTCAAATTTTGAGGTTAGACCTTGAATCCAAACACTTAAATTTTAAAACGAAGTGTGTAAACCTACGCTAACATGAAACGACTTCATAAAGCTATGCCTACGCGAAGAACTTAACTTTATTAGAAATTTGATGAACAGAAAAATCAAAATTAGAATTTTCTAACATTTTGTATAACCTTTTAAAATTACATGTCCCAACTTCGTACAGTATCCATATTAAGGTGGTCGATAAATAATAGCAAAAGCATAAAATTCAAAAAATGCATGGTGCCCAAAAATATTTATTCCTTTTAAATATCAAAATGTTGTCTTCCCTGTTTTCGACTTTAGAAAAAAATATCGAAGGGATTATTTTCTTGAAGTTTCACCGTGAATTCAATGATAAAATAAAATTTTTAGATCAATTAATCCTAATGGGTGTTTTTCGCAATAATATGATTTTTATACATTAATTCTAGAACACCAAAAGGTACTTTATTATAGAAATCAAGTGGATTGATTAATGTATACAAAATTATATTATGTCGAGAAATACTCTCTAAGATTAATTTGACTACAAATACAATTTCACCGTTGAATTCGTGGTAAAATTGAAGAAAATAATCCCTTCGATATGTCTTTGTAAATTCGAAAATAAGGAAGACTCTAATTTATACCACAGCATTTTTTCTTCAAAAAGAACAAATATTTTCGAGAGCACCTTCAATATTTAAATTTTAAATTTCTTGGACCAACCTAAACCATATTTTATCTAATTAATTTAGTTATTTTCAAATACTTGAAATGTTAAAACTTTTTTTCATTTTAAGATTCAAAATCTATCGGCTTAAAAATTTAAAGCTTATAGGTTTAAAAAAACTTCAAATTTTAACAGGTTCAATCCTGAAAGTTTTCTAAACATTTTTAACAGTTCACTCCAATGTTTTAAAATTGTAAAGCTTTTAAATTTATATTTTTTCAATAACGTCATATTTTTAGCAAAATATAACTAAACAATTTCGTTAAAAATTCTCTTACAGCTTGAAATGTCTAAATTTCCGAACGAAAAAGATTCAAAATTATACAGTTACAAAGCAGAAGCCACCCAAATTGACCGATTTATTCAAAACTAAAAATATACATGCTTCAGCGATTTAAATTAAAAATAATGATTAATTCCTGAATTTTAAACGCTGCGTTAATTTGAAAGTCTGTAATTTATAAAGTTTCATTGAAATTCGTCCTTAGGCGTTTTCAATTTTAAATTGTTTTCATTTATTAAGGATTTAGTGGGCAATTATTTAATTCTGAACAATTCATGTATAGCAGAGAGAAGCTAATCTGTAAATCCTAAACTGCGATTTTGAGTGTTCTGAATTTATTGACGGTCAAGTATTAAAAGGCTTTCTTTTTAAATTGTACAATTTTGAATTATTTAAATTAGAACCAAATAATTTTGAATTTTTTAACCTCACATTATTCCAATTTTAACCTTTTATATTTTACCATTGTTTAGCCACAAAATATTTTAATTTAAAATTGTACAATTACAAAGAATTTAAATTTGAAATTTCACGTAGGTTTAGTTCAAGTTAACGTAGGTATAGTAGCAGCCATTTAAAAATCACTCAGTTTTAAATGCCTAATTCTAAAATTATTACATTTTTTAAGACCTTAAACATAAAAAATGTCAATTTTTAAGGTTCAATTTTGGACATTTTTGTTATAAGTCTCTTAATTTTGAATTGTGCAATTCAGATCATTACCAATTTTTTAATTAGCCACTGAGTAATTTTTTCACATTTTACACATTCTTTGCAGGAGAAAACAATTCATGATTTTTAATTCGAAGAATGTTGGGCCAAAATTGAGAAATTGAATTTGAAAACCTTAAGAATGAACAATTTTAAATTGTTAATACACTGAACGTTTTTATAA
>CAKNWT010256170.1:0-13977 GCA_932066315.1 Andricus coriarius | reverse complement strand
TATACCTCTCTCCAAAAAGTCTTTACCTCGTTGGGCTTGGGTGGATTTTTGACAGAAACAGGGGAATCATTGAACAGGCGAGAGGGGTCATCGAGAAACTGTTGATTCTCTCTGATCCATCTCTCCCTCTTCCGTATCCTCCTCCTTGCGTCAGATAGCAGCCGTATTTTGTCAACAATATGCTGCTTGATTGTCAGCAGCTTTGACTTGTTTAGTGTGTGATTCAAGATCCTCAGTTCTTGGCCGAACTTTCGAAGCCTTTTCGTGAACGGTCTACCAGATGTTATGTAGTCAATCACACATTGAACACGGGACGCATTTTATCTTGCCCATCCAATCTTCTTGTTCAGTTGATGTAAGCGTCTTTTGGTCTTTTGATCTATCGTAGGCTTGAGCCTTCGATTTGAATCAGCCAAAGCTCTCGCAGCACCATAAACTAAGCAATTGATGGTCCAGAGGTCGGACTCTTGCGAGATTTCTCCACGAAGGGAGGCATCCATTTCAGCCAGATCTTGGGGCCATGCATACGCGCCATAAAGCCTCGATGAATGGGGGCGTTTCGCCGGTTCGTCGTCGGGTTTCCATCTAAATTATTTTCAGCACCCCGAACTCTAGGGTTATCGGCATTGTTCGCCGACCCATTGTCGGGTGCTCTGCGCGTTCGATCGTTTTGAACCGCATTTACAACTTTTGGGTGTTTTGGTGGTGTCATTGTTGTTCTCACGAGCAGCTAGGGAAGGGGTTCGTCCATCCTTGTAGAGCCCCGCATGCAAGGATAAGGCTGCACACTCTGAGAGGTCGCTCGGTATCTCAGAGTCACCGTTTAAAACACCTCACCCAGGTGCAATTCAGCTTTCGGCACGGTGGTCACGCGACTGCTTATTAATTATTGTAAACATATTCAGCAGAAGCCCTTGGTACAGGGACCCTCTATCCGCAGTACGAGGACGCGTTCGGTGGCTTTGCCATAAGCCCTTCAGTTCCATTTCAAAGAGAGAGGTGCTGCACGACATAGAAGTGCTTAGTTGATGCATGAATTCCTTTTTTTGCCAAATATTGCACACCAAAGATTTAACTTTAAGTTGATTTTTCAATTAAATATCTGGCACTGAGAAGGACCCCTATCCGTGATCGAAACGTTTGCCAATTCAATTTTTTTATGACATGCATGTTTCTAATTATATATGTAACTTCGCATGAGACCCTAATGCCAATACAAAAATCTTCATAAAAAAAAAATAAAAAGTTTTTAATCCGCAGTGATTAAGGGAGTGTCGTGTGGAGTTTCAAATGACGTGCGTTCTGCTAGCACCCTTACAACGGAATTTGACTACTTTCTTTATGCCATATTTTTGGGCTTTTTGGGTTTTTTTTTAGGCACCGATGCCGATTTTTTGGCCCTTTTAGTTTTCTCAAAAAATCGACTTTTGAGTGGAGCTACTGGTTGCCAGCAGCTCCACTACAGAAAATTTCAAAAATTAAAAAAAATCAGCAGCGCTAGAATTTTGGGCTTTTTTTGGGCTCTTCAAAAATGTAAAAATTAATTTTCAATAAACAACCCCTATCTCCTTAAAACTACCTACAAAACACAGTAAACAGGTAGGAGGGAATATTATATATGCAAATATAATATTGCGTAATCTTATATAAAAAAATTTTAAATAAATTATTTTACTGTGAATTAAATAAATTATATCATGTCGTTCCTCGCGCAGCTGTTCATTTTAGTTTTTCCCGCTTATGCTTATTCTGTTCCTCATCCTCCGTGTCTCTTCTTGCTTTGCTTAGCAATCTTCTTTGCTGTCGACAAATTTGTTTAGCCTCTTATTGAAGACGACACAAAATTATAAGTGATTCTGAACCAAAATTTACATTTTCAAAAAACGATATTACCTCTTGCAAATTATCGGTAGTCTGCATTGCTTCAGGTAATACGTTTCCCCAGCAACTTGATTCAGAATTTTCGGCTTCATCCTTTTCTTGATTCCGTACGATAGGAAGTATTTCAGCCATAATCGGACAAGGTGGAATCTCATTATCCTCTTCTTCCAGTCTTCTAATATCTTCTTGGTTAACATCTTAGTAGCTGGATATTCGTTAGCGAAGACGCACTAATTTTTCAGCAAAATCACTAGGATTTCTGTTTGTAATAGACCTCGCGGTGCTGACTTCAGAAAGGCCATCTTCAGAACTGGAAGGTAGAATCTTGTTCCAAGGTTTTCTCAAGCAGTCAATAGTGACTTCCTGCCATGCTGCAGTTGACCAAAAAAAATACGTCCTTCATGTTGATGCTCTTCAAATACTGCAACACATGTATTCCGTCTTCTTATGAGTTCACATTAGAAGACATCAGCGAATTTCAATACCACCTTTTTAAATTTTCTAATATACCCTGATCCATGGGCTGTATCAGTGACGTAGTATTTGGTGGTAAAAATCCGAGTCCCTTATCTTTTAAAAACTTCGTAACATTCGTTACAAATTGTACATCAAACCACTTTTTGAATAATGCAGTGTTCATCCAAGCTGTCTTAGAGTGTCTATAAAATACTGGAAGGTTATCCATGTTAAAGTTTTTTAGCACTCTTGGTTTTTTAGACTTGCCAATAATCATGAGAGGAATCTTTAACGTCCCAGAAGCGTTACTGCAGGCTAAAATTGCAATGCGTTCTTTATTTTTCTTAAAGCCCAGAGCTTCTAAAACCACTTTCCATGCTAGAGTCTTCACTGCCATCATCTTAAAATTTAGAGCAGTTTCGTCAGAATTGAAAACCTGATTCTTGGTTAAATTTTCTTTGTCAACCGTTTTCTGAAAATCTGTTATAAATTCTTCAACAGATTCAACATCTGCTGAAAGTTTTTCACCACAAACAGTCAAATTTCGAATACCGTACGTTTTCTTCCAGCGATTTAGCCTGCCATCACTTACAAGAAACTCTTTATATCCATTCAGTTTTTGATTTCGTACCAAAGCTTGAGTTTTTATTAACATTCCACTAATAGGTCCGCCGTGTCCTCTTTGAAATTGGAACCAATTGTGTACAGCTTCGTTTAATTGTGGATTTTCTGCTTCTCGCATGCAAGTTTTTTTAGTTATTTGTTTTTTTTTCTTACTGCACCACTTTTCAATTTCTGATTTTTTCGATATCCATCTGTGTATTATTAAACATGAAATTATTTATGTTTTTTCGTTTTTGGAAAAACAAAGTTTTCTATGATTCTAAGAATGGTTGAATTTTAATCAGTTTTGCCTCTTTCCGAGGAAAACATTCTCTATAACTCTACTGTTTCTAATTTTGAAAATAATTGAATAATCTTGTAATACAATTATTCGCTTACAACCGTTTTTATTTTAAAAAATTGTTTTAAGTGTTTCAACTATAGAAAAGTTTACTTTTAAAATCAGAAATAGCAGAGTGGCACAGAATGTTTTTCCTGAAGAAATAAGCTATTATTTATTCAACTTCATCCATTCTTCAAAAATTGGTAAGATGTGATATTTAAAATAATTAAATCGTGAAATACATTGTTAAAATACATTCTGTGTGAGTTTAAATTTTGTTCATTATAAATAATTTCTTTTATTTAAAATTACATCATCAGTAATATATTTTGATTCTGAAAATCATAGAAAACTTATGTTTTTCAGAGATATGATTTTTAGTACGACAACCTCCTTAATAAAAATTTAACATAAATTGATTAACTCTGAGAATAAATATTAAAAGTGATTTTTAATTATATTTATTGTGTTTTTAAAATATATTATAAGTTAAACTGTATTATTATAAATGTTACTGACGTGAGTGTCGATTTCTCTCGCAATATCGATTGCGGTCTCTCCTTTTTCAACGCGATCAATTATTTTAAATTTTTCTTTCAAAATAAGTTTTTTCTTTTTTGGTCTAGAATAGAGTACGTTACATTGAATGTCAATATTTAAAAAAAAAATTATGTTCACCCGCGAGGATTTTCTTTCATGCGCGCGCAAGCATTTGTCGGCAGTGGGAGCAAAGCAAGTAGGGAATGTCGCGATATCTAGTAGTGCGATAAGTGGGAGTGTGCTCTATATGTACACATATGTATTTTCCGTTTAGAATATTTTCTCGAAAAAGTCGCGTGAGGTATTCCCATGACGTCATGCTAAAATACTCAATTTAAACCAACGAAGATGGTAAGTCATAGTTAACTAACGCGAAAGGAACAAAGGATCGAAATTATAGATGAAACATAAACTCCCACCTGTCACAACATGCAAACGTTTTTTATTATGCTATTATGGGCACGAAGAAATAGGTTTCGGGAAAAAATATTTAATTATACCTTCAAGACTATTTTCGTTCGCGAACTCTTCTTTGTGAGGGTTACTCAAAATTTGGAATCACTGTACTGCGACTTGGGCGAAAACGGCGCGGCTGCGCCATTCAGAATGGTACCGAACGGATCCGAGTCATACCGAGTATTTTCGTAATTTCACGAAACATTTTCGTAATTTCCTCCCAAAATTCGTAACTTTACGTAAAATTGGTAAATTGACGAAAATTTGATCATAGTCCCGAATTCAGTAACAGACATTTGGAAACTACCGTTACTTTTGC
Organism: Andricus coriarius; assembly: GCA_932066315.1. Lineage (NCBI taxonomy): Eukaryota > Metazoa > Arthropoda > Insecta > Hymenoptera > Cynipidae > Andricus > Andricus coriarius. The sequence continues at coordinate 9,379 of CAKNWT010256170.1, read as the reverse complement.
GTCTGAAATGTTTCGTAAATTTTCGAAAATTTTTAACAGTGTATTACATCTATATGTTAGGCTCAAAGACCGAAAACGGCCAAAGACCGAAAAAAACGACCAAAACGCGTTCTGGCCGTTGCAGAAATGCCAGAACGCGTTGTGGCTGTTTTGAAAACGGCCAAAGACCGAAATAAACGACCAGAACGCGTTTTTGGTCGTTTTCAAAACGACCAGAACGCGTTCTGGCATTCTTGAAAATGCCAGGACGCGTTCTGTCCTTTTTCAAACGACCAAAACCCGTTCTAAATGGTAGTTTTCTAAAGGGCTGACTCGAAATTTGGTAAAAGTAATAATTATATTTGTTTTTGCATGAACTAATTGTATGGCATTTAGAATTACACTTAACATAGTTGGACCGACATTTACACTTTTCATCAATACAATACCTCCTAAATTTACAAGATATAAAAGAAACGCGTCCTTTCCTTTTCCAAACGCCCTAAACCCGTTCTGATTGGTAGTTTTCAAAAGGGCGGATTTGAAACATATTACGTTGGTTTTACGTTGGTCACTTTTTGTGGACAAAACTCTGTCACAATTATTAGTTGCTTCATATTCACAGTTTTTATATAAAATATATAAGATAAATGAATGTCGCATTGCTATTAGTAAAAACTAGCTGCTGCTGCTTGAAAATTATTTAAACAATTTTTATAAACAAATACAGAGTTTTCTTATGTCACAATGAAGGGGCTAATTTTTTTTGCATTATTAACCGAAAATGTCTTGCTAATGAATCCTTGCTGTCATTTTTTTTCAAATCAACAATTCTTAGTTACTGAAACAATATTTATGAACAAATCCAAAATTTCACTATTATTCCACAAATATGCATAAATTTTTTGCGGAACTAACTAAAAATGTATTAACAATGACTCTTTGCTATCATACTTTGCATTAGGACTTGTTTAAAATATTAAAAATTATTATTTATTGATGTTCATCTGCAATTAAAATTTCTATTCAATGAAAGTAACTTTACTAACCTGTATTTTTTGGAGGAAGTATTAATAAATAAGCCTAAGTAGATAGTACACATATAGACAATTGAATTTTTAAAGTTAAATAATAAATCCATTAAAGTACCATCCTTTCTCAGTATTAAACAAAAAATCTTTGTTCGGTTGAGATTTGAGAAGTCGGCGGATCTTTGTCCCAAAGAATTTTTTTTTGCCACTATGCGTCGTATATAGTTCGATCACTCCAAAAAACAGTTCTGAGTCAGTCCTTTTGAACACTACCAGTTAGAACGGTTTTTGGTCGTTTGAAAAGGGACAGAATGCGTCCTGGCATTTTCAAGAATGCCAGAACGCGTTCTGGTCGTTTTGAAAACGACCAAAACGCGTTGTGGTCGTTTATTTCGGTCTTTGGCCGTTTTCAAAACAGCCACAACGCGTTCTGGCATTTCTGCAACGGCCAGAATGCGTTTTGGTCATTTATTTCGGTCTTTGGCCGTTTTCGGTCTTTGAGCCTAACATATATATTGGGATTATATCTTTTTTGGTTGAAAATTCAACTAATTAGTTGAAAGCTGAACTACTTTGTTAATTCACAAGGGGCAGGGGTTAAAACTTACAATTAATTAAAAAAGGTTTATCCAATTTCCAAGCATATAATTTTTTGCTTTTTTGATACGAACCTGTATGTCGGGATGAGAAGCTAGCATCAGCAGTATGAAACAGTTCGTCCGAGCTACAGTATCGAAACCCTACAAATTATAAGATGAATTACTCATGGCTGAACATAATATAAATTTGTTCACTCCCAGGAAATATAAAATAAGTACAATTAAAAGTAGTTTCATTTTTTTCTAGTTTATATTTATTTATTTCTTGGGGTGCATGAACCATAAAAAATAATTACAGCCGCTATGATTGTATCAGTATGCTCATGAACTTCCTCGTCAGTAAAGTGTCCTTTGTCTGCCATTTCTAACATCAAATCCAAAAACGCTTTTTTCTCATTATTATCTAAAAAATCACATATTTTAAAACATAATAATTGAAGTCGAAAATAGTTTTTAAACAACAGTTAGATGCTTTACCTTTATTTCGAAATGATTCACTTTTCAGATCATTTCTTCTCTTTTCAATGACCTATAAACATAGTATTATTGGATTTTCGAAGTAAGGGGAAAATATTTGTGCTATATTCACCGAATTTCGGTAAGTATGTACACATAAAAAAATGGGAGTACGAAATGTTGCAGGTAATGGTTATTCGTGGCTCAATTTCCTGGAGAAGGGTTATGACAGCGAAGTGTCACTAAATAGAGAATTTATCATACATTTCTGCGTACAACGTTCTCCAAAAAGATGATAGTTGACATTAATTAGCGAATTAATCGCCGAAATGTCGATGTCTCGCTGCGTCTCAAAACTGAGATGAGACATGAAATAATGTCTTACTTTTATGGTCTTAGCATGGTGATCTCAAGTAGGCCTAAACTTGTTTCAAGACAAACCTTTTTGGACTCAGAAATGAGACTTTTAACAGACGCAATTCAAGTCGAAACCAAGTCGAAGAATTTTTATTCAGGAGAACATGGAGGAGCGGAAATTTTTAGGTTGGACTCGAACTTGAAAATTAATTAGCACAAATAATTTAATTTCAATAATAATTGAAGAAAAAAATTTCACTAATCTGCTAATCTACCTGCATGTTCTCCATAGGACTGCGCTCTCACTTCAAAGACCATGACGACTTTCAAACCCTTTGTCTGCTGCCATATTTATTTTGGCGAATAAACTGTGCTAAATCGACAATTGGGCGATTAATTCCATAATTAATATCAGTTATCATCTTTTTGAAGTGCTTTGTACGTGGAAATGTATAGTTTTTTATTTTTAGTCGCTTCTTCAGATGTAAGGACATCAAGCGACACTTCGCCGCCGTTACTTTTCCTTAGGGTAAGCTCAGGTATACTTTACCCACTTATCAATTATCCAACTCGACCTTTCCCCGTAGCCTAGCCGACTTTACCCACAAAAAACCATTATCTGCAATATTTCGTACCTCCAGTTTTTTCTGTGTACGTATAGACACGTTCTTAAATTTCATGAGACAAAAAAATACGGCTGCGATATACTATGGACGTATTCACCATGGGTGTATTCATTTGTACTCATTTTATGAGAATTTCGCGTCCTCATATGTATCAAATAAATATGCTTCCTCATGGAGGGAGGTTTTCCCTAACAAAAGAAAAAAATGGACACTTTCAATACTTTTCAAGCTTATGTTTCTATCTTTTCGAAAATTTCATTTTCAGAAAATCAGAGGGCCCACCATAATGTCAATTGATGTGTTTTGTTTCAATGAACAACTTTTTATCCTACGGTAGTTTTATATTTCAAATTAAAACCTCATGGAAACGATGTAACATTTCTTAATACTTTCTGAGTAGCTATTGATTAATCAAAAATGGTCTTCAAAGTTCGTCAAAATATCAATACACGCGTCTCAAAGACGCAAACAATTACATCATATGCAGTACTGTTATAATCCCAGTTTAAAAATATCCTCCTATAAACAAGGAAACTAATTTCGAACAAATGTATTATGTACATTATTGTTGCATTCCCAATGTTGAAAAAGTTTCCCTTATCATATCAACAAGATAATTAACATATTTTTTAATTCATAAATCGGTATTGCTAGATCCTTAAGGGTTATAGAAGGTTTGTCAATCGGTCATTAGTCGTGCCTCGAAGATGCAAACGAACATGTCAGATACAGTACTGTAGTATTCCTAATATGAGCAAAGTTTTTCTCATATAAAAAGAATAAACAAATTTCTGTTAAACTTCATAAATCGGTACTGGTTAGTCATAAAATGTTCGGCAGTAGGTCAATCGATGCGCCTCAAGGACGTGAACAAATACTCTATATGAAATATTGTCATATTTGAATATCAAAAAAAAAATTCTCATATAAACAGAATAAACCATTTTTTCTATTCATAAATAGGCACTGATGAGTCATAAACAGTTTATCAATAGGAGCATCCCAGAGACGTAAAAAAATACGCTACATATCGTATTGTTGTATTTTGAATACCAAAGAAGTTTTTTATATATAAACAGAATGAAACATTTTTTGTGACTTCATAAGTCGGTACTGGTAGGTTATAAAAGTTTCGACAATACGTTGATCGATGCCTCTTAAAAACGCGAACGAATACGCTAGATATCATGTTGTTATATTTTGGATATAAAAAAAGTTTTTCTTATATAAAGAAGATAACATTTTTCTGTATGAATCTCTAAACGCAAGAAAAAACTACTTCTAAATGGTCGACGTTCAAAATCCTATCAGACCTGGATATCAATCGGAGCTACACTTCATCCAAATTTTATGATTGTAGCTCTTTAACTTTTCCAGATATGGTGAACAGAAAAAAGTTACACACACACGCATACACACACGCTAGCATTTTTTTAAATTTTTATTTTCAAACTCCTGGGGTCGAATTATATCAAAATATGTCAAGAAAGTATAAACAAATTTTAATTTTAAATTTAGGTAATTACAAACCTCCTTCTATGAGGAAGCAATAAATAGTACATATAATAATCTTACAGTCATCGTGAAATTTTTTAAATATTCTACGTCATTGTAGAACACTTGTGATACTGGGGTCATATTGAAAATTGTATCTGAATAAAGGCAAATGTTACTCATTCTCTTGTAACTAATTTGAAGTGTTCTGCGAAGAAAAATAAATGAGGATAATGTATCATAATATCTATTTTGCTTCCGACTGCTTCAAAAGATCAAAGTTACCTTTCAGACGATTCCATATATTCTTCAACATTTTTGGGTATTGTTGCTATAGGCATTCCCAATGAGCTTTCTAAAAACATTATAAGCTTTTGAAAGTAGATGAATAATTAAATACATTCATACTACTATTGATTCAATTCAGTCATACAAGTAGATATCGAAAGTCATTAATTTTAAATAAAATATTGTAAACGTCCTTGAAAATATGTTTTCAGAAAAAGAAAAATTCATGTATTTCTTATATTGTAACGGAGATGAGTTTATGTAATAATGCCAGATTTTTCCCGTTTTTGGACAGCCCCTATAAATATCGTTATTCTTTGTCAAACTCTTTTGTTGTATTTATTTGTTGAGCTAAAAATTCTATATAACTTAGTTAATTTAGACAATAATCAACATCATATTGTATAATTATTGGTATTTTTAAAAAAAAAGTTGTCGTCGACAAACGAAAGTACATTGAATCCTCATAATTTTAATAAATCCAGGGATCACAGCGCAAAAGGAGCTCAAAAAGGGGAAATAGGTCCATTTTTTCAGAATATGTGGAAAAATTGAACATTAATTTTTACATATATAAAAGAAGAAACAATCTTTTTGAAAGAAATTTCACATTTTTAAATTATATTAAATCATATCAATCATTTCTCCCATTCAAGAATTTATTTTTAAAAATTGGATCTTTTGTTTTTGAAACAGATAACAACTGTAAACTCGATTCAAGGATTTTCATATCTTTGAATTACCTATGTGACGTCATGAGTCTCAGATGTCATGCAAAACCGAAACTTCAAATTTTGGGTTAGTAAGAAATACCGAGAAATTAAATAAATTTCAATCCAAGTCTTAAAAAAAGTTTAAAAACTAGTCCTGTTATCAATTTAACTCATTTTTATTTAAAATATGCCCTCAAAAACTATTTAATTAGGAGGTAAACTTTTGAATCAATTATCAATTTCAAATCTCTGTCAAAATTAATCATATTTCATTAGCACATATAATACTTTTTACTAGTTATTTACATGCGATTCATTAATAATAATACTTGCAATAAATTTAGCTGAAAATATCTGCTTTGAATATTTTACCAATATCGTTAGTTTATTTCTAATAATATTTGCATTCAGATTAAGGATAATCATAGGTTCAGCTATATCATAGGTTTAGCTATATATTTTTTCAGTGTACTTAGGTTACGTAATAAAGTTTGAACCCCAGAAGAACTCGATTCGATGATTCTGATGGTCGTAAAAGTCGAAAAAGGATCTAAATCTTTTAATGATCTTCTTATTTGTAACCAAAAATAAATTTAAAAATATTGGGACCATAATTTAGGACATCTATTCGGGCGCGGATCCAGAGAAGAGCTTTGGGAGGAGCCATCCAATAGTTCCCCCTCCACTCTAGAGGGGTGGTTGATAATAATTTTAAAGTTATTTCTTTGCTTTGAAATGTTATTATACACTGTATAAATACATTATTCATGAATGTTATAAACATAATTAACACATTTTTTAATAGGAACCATGTTTTTATATTTACAAGCTGTGTCTTGAATGTCATGGTATAAACATTAATCAAAAAGTATAAAATATTCATAAAATGTTTGAAGTCAAGCATAAACTATAAAAAGATTATTTTTAAACAGCAAAATTCAGGCGTCTATTTCCACTCTTTGCGATATTCATATTCTCGGTTCAAATCCAGGCTTGGTATTGAAATCATCTCGAAACAGGTCAGGCATGATGTATATATGTATTTTGGTGCGTCGAATATGAATCTGACATTAGTTTTCCTCCAGTACCTCAGTTTTCCCCTAGATGCGGAAAATTCCGTAAAAAATCAGATTTTTCGGGTATGAAAAAACCCTTGTTATTGGAATCGTTTGCAGGTTATATATTTTTTTTTAATATTTTGAATACGAATCTGACATTAGTTTCCGCCAGGAACATAAGGGTTTGCCCCTAGATGTGGATATTTCCCTAGAAAATCAGATTTTTGTGGTATGAAATTACCTGTGGTTTTTAAATCGTTTGGAAACAGGTCAAGCATGACATCTTTATGTATTTTGGTACGCTGAATATGAATCTGACATCAGTTTCCCCTCAGAACCTCAGGGTTTGTCCCTATATGTGGTGAATTCCTTAGGAAAGCGGATTTTTTCGATATCTTGATGTATTTTGGAGTGCTGAATGCAGATTTTCATGTACTGAATTGCTACTAGGTATGAAGTCATCTGGAAAGCGGGCTGAGTATAGTATCTTTATGTATTTTAGATACTGAATATGAATTTAAATTCAGATTTCCGCTAACTCTCCAAAGTTTTTCCCTAGATCCAACAAATTTCCTAAAAGCCAGGTTGCTTTAGTATAATACCACCTTTGTTAGTGAAATTATTGAAAAAAAGTATTCTGGGGATACTTTTTGGGTTGAATACAGATGAGATCTTTCGCTTCAGAGCCTTCAACTTTTTCCTTAGACACGACGAATTCCCTAAAGAGCTCTCTTTTTCATAACATGACGTTATATTGAATTTAACTTCGCAGCTGAAAACTTTCTCCGGGGCCTGAAAAAATTTAGAGCCGAATGAAGAAGCAGATTTTCTGATCGCGTGATAAGAATATCTGACTATTCTTAAACTTCGGAGAAAAAAACTGTTTCTCGTAAATTTCAAATGGTACAGTTGCAGCTGAAAAAACACAAGTATTATTTGAATCTGCTATCTTGGAGGATGCTGAGACGATGACGATTGCACTGAAAGGGTATGTGCAGAATGATTCGTTTTCCGGTCCACTAATGTAACAACCTCCAGCGTTGTCAGGCACGCTGACCTGCAGGGGCATTGGAGTGCGAGGATGAAGCCGTAGTGTGTCTGACCACGTGTTGACAATTTCCTCGTCAAAGTCGGGAGGCTCTCATACTTAGACCTAGGGAGGTATGAGAGTTATCTCCCCTAGGACGGTGAACTCACCTGCGATCGGCACAGGATCCCCAACGTACAGGCTTGTTCATACTCTCATGGATCCAACAATACAACATTTAAAATCTCCTCTAAACAGTGAAGTGCTTCAGAATGCTTTCCACAAATGTGATAGCAAGCATAAATCGTTTTGCTGCATTTGTTGTGACTAGAAAATGAAGAACAACCTGAGAAAGCTTTCAGACAAGATGAAAAGTATTTATAGAAATTGCTTTGGTTTTGAGGTGACTCATCACGAAATGGAATGGCTCCCGTAAGGACTATTCAGAACAAGAGTACGAGAGATGTTACGAAGCGGTATCTGATAATGCTGAGAACATGGCAGAAGTTGAATATGAAATCATTGCATCTATCAGTGAAGTGGAAAGTGAAGACTATTGAGAAAAAAAGTACGAGAGATGTTACGAAGCGGACGATGTAACAAGATCTGTAGACGGTGAGGATTATACCGCATCTAATCAAAACCATTCTGTACCACAAACGTTCTCACAAAAAGAACTTAATGATTTAATGAGGGATTTGGGTTTATCGAAAGATAGAGCTGAGTTACTAGCCTCAAGGTTGAAAAACTTGAACCTACTATCTAGTAAAACGAAATTCACTTTCTACCCACAAAAAAAGGAGGAGTTCAGAAAGTATTTTTCGCGGGATGCAGGTCTAGTTTATTATATCGATGTAAAAGGCTTGATAAATAAACCAAAAACAAATTCGTACAGAGCTGAAGAATGGAGCCTGTTTATAGATTCATCAAAACCTAGTCTGAAGGCAGTGTTTCTCCATTATCCGAATGAATATGCACTGTTACCGCTGGCGCACTCAACATTATTGAAAGAAGAATATGTTAATATTGAAGCAGTTCTGAAGAATATTAAATATGAAGGGCATGACTGGCAGATTTGCGGGGACCTTAAGATTCTATCTATGATTCTTGGGAAACAATCAGGCTTTACTAAATTCCCATGCTATTTATGCCACTTTTCGTCCTTTGAAAATTTTTTTGCCGCCCCTTCATATGAAGCTTGGATTGATAAAACAATTCTTTAAAGCACTAGATAAAGACGCTCAATGCTTGGTTATTTAGGTCATAAATTTCCTGCTATTTCTGAGAATAAACTGAAAGAAATTTGCACCATTATCAAGGATAACCAATTTATGGATGTAATGAATGATGTTGAAAAGGCGGCATGGGTAAGTTTCAAGAAAGTTGGACAACACTTTCTAGGTAAATTATAAGAGGTGTTTCGGGTTTCAACCGTGTGCAAAACTACGAATCTCGCCGACGTTTCGTGAACATTGCACTTCACTTCTTCAGGGCTAATCTGAAACTACCAGGTGTATAAGCTTAAATCCGCTGTTTGCTCAGAGATGGCGGTAGTGAACATATTTCACTACAATAGAAACGTCATGCTTTTTTTGTGTGAGTTCGACACCTGGCTACATAAATCAGTGCACATATTCAGTTTTTGTATACAACAACATAAATTTTTCCTTGAGTAATCATGTCTAGTTTTGTGCCAGAAAAGGAGCATTTGCGGGAAGATCTACTTTTTTGTTTCAATTTGAAGAAATCGG
>CAKNWT010256165.1:0-17593 GCA_932066315.1 Andricus coriarius | reverse complement strand
TTAAATTATGAAATTAATAACTTAGTTAGAAATATCAAAGATTTAAAGACGTATTTTAAATTAAAATTTATAATTGTAATAATTTTTGACTTAGGTGATAATTACCTTTGAAGAAGACTTGCAATAAGATTGAAACGTACGTCGGTATACAGTGAGGAAATACTCCAATTCACTGAATATACGTATACATAAATATATTAAAAAGTGATAAAATATCCACTGTAAATGTCGATTTATAAAAGAAAACATGTGGCGCCCTCACGGCCCGAAACACATGGTGTGACGTCACGCGCCGTCAAAACCGAAGCAAGTACATGGACAGTTTGATAAAAACAATCGAAATAATTAATTGTCAACGTTTTTTGGCTAAAAGGATTTATTTCCATAGAGTATCAGTATGCCTGGATACGTTAAAGCCAGTTGGGGTAATTTTCCAAAAGAGATTACACTTATGATAAGCGAAAAAATAAGTAAATAAGATGAATGACGTTAATCATATAAAATATTTATTTTTATTTATTTAATTTATTAATTTGGAGTGATAATTGCTTCAGGCGAATTGTAACGTATATGCAATATGGGCAATATTGCATCCAGAAAACCTAACCTTACTTTTTTTATAGATGATTTTATAAATACTTATACAAATATTTATATAAAATTGTTATACAATTTATAAATATAAGATTTATAATTACTTTTATAAATACTTTATTTTATATTACTTGTTGCGTAAATAAATGATTTGATTTTGCGAGGTTATAGCTCAGAAACATCCCGGTACCCCACATATATAACTGTTGAATATAAGTCAATTACGAGTTTTATGCTATAAAAAAAACAACATATTTTTCTATTCAATATAAAAGTATTCAAATATCGTTGAAGTGATCTTCGATACAATATACTGTTGACAGTGTTGACGTTAAAGATTCGCTAGAGCACATGTCACGCCGAACAATTTTGTACCATTTTTTTCGTTCCTCACCTTTAAGCATAGATATAAATAATCTTCCTGGATTTTTGACATAGGTGTTCTTACATTTAGGCACAAAACACCAATGGTAGTGCTGTTTTCTTTCCGCTTTTATAAAAAAACGTGAATCGCCCGGCTTATTTACAAGCGTTTGGCGGCGTGCTACGTGACACCAAGATGGCGGAATGGGCGCGACAGAAATAGAAATTTTAAATATGTAAAAATTTGTATTTTTCAAATATAAATTCGAAAAAAAGTTTTTTTTTGCACTATGCTGGCATTATTAGTGATTTTAGAGCATGTACTTTAATATGCAAAAATATAAAAAAGTAGTGGATGACCCAATTCCGCATTATTGATACAATAGTTTGATTTAAAATTATGAACATACTTTTGAATCAACAAATTATCTTTTTAATTTACAGAGGAAATGATTTCCGCCAGACAATGATACTTTCGATTTAATAGTATCTACCGAAGATACAATGAATGGCGTTTTCGAATACGGTCAAAAGCATGTACTATCAGATCTATAGAATCTGTGATAGAAACGAAGAAAAATGAATGTTGAGTTATATGTATATTCTATTATCTGATTAAAATATGTATTTCTTACAAAGGTTAAAGTTTTTAATATGAAGAAAAATCTTGTTGTATTATACATAAATTTATATGATTAAAAAAATTACATAACAATCTGAAAGGCATAGTAAAATTAAACAAAAAGTATTAAATCTTAAAAATAAAAAATATTTTTCATGATTCATGAATGTATACAAATGGGTTCAATTAATATATTTTTAAATCTTCCAAGCAATTTTGAAACCTTGAAATTGAGTTGTAAATCTGTGCAATAAGCATTGAAATACATTTCTAGCCGATGCGATAGATGTACGAAAATTTGTTCTCAAGTTTGAACTTGGCAATCTGCCAGTATTAACCCGAATCCGCCCACGGGGTCATATATGGTACGGCGAGCCGTGGTGCATGAAAAATGACTTATCCTGGTCTTTCACATTTAAATCTCGCGCAAAATCATTGTATACTGTTCAGGGAGGTTACTCAAATAATTTTAGGCTACTGTTTAGTGCAAGTTGGCAATCTTGAGCTGCGGAGGTTATTCCCCATTTCAGATTTTTTTTACGGAAAAAAAAATCTTGGGCTGATTCGGGTTAATTAAATTATCAAAAATATATACGAACACCAAATATCTGAAGGAAATGTGTAAAAAATTTCATAAGCGCTGTTAATCAATTGCATTTTGAAATAAGGTATCTTTAAACTTTTAGTTACTATAGGCAATTGGAGTCGTGAATCAAACTTAAAAAATTGTCAAAACCACAACATCAATTATGAAGAATCTATAGTAATATTATTTATTAGTACCAAACTAAATATTAATATAAATTAAATACGAAAAAATAGAAAATATTAATAATTATGCATGGTTTAATTATAAAAACATGAATATTATTCATCTATACAAGTAATTATTGAATAAATAAACATAGTAAATATTTAAGTCAAAAATTAAACTAAAAATAATTAAAATAATTGAATACTATTTATACTATTTTACTTGAAACGATGCAAATTAGAAAATGAAAAATATACATTTTTTGAATTATATTATGCATAGAAATTTTTTTTTTTTAATTATCTAGCATTGTACATTTTCAATCAATAATTACTTTTTGCAATTATTAATGTAGTAACAATGGTTGATGTGAATTGAAGGGTTGCAGTACAGAGCTAGATAACCAATATTTTTCCGAAAATGGGCTTTTTGCATACAAAATTCCTAAAAAATGAAATACATGCTCATTTTTAACGTAGTAAGAGAAAGATTGGTAAATTAAAACCAGATAACTGATTCTCTGTATTTGTCTCCCATCTTCTTTTTTTTAATTGCCTAACCTCTTAAAAAAAATTTAAGCCTTCTTACCAACTTGGTCTTCATGAAAATTTGTCAATGCAGTAAAAAAATAAAATATTTCTTTTTTAAAGAAAAAGCCCTGGAATAAAATTATTTGCCACTTTTTCCAGCACCAAAGTACCAATAAATTTCCAACCTAAAATCTTGAATTTTCATTTTCTACAAAAAGTCACTTTTATAAGGTTTTTTTCACTTAACTTTTTGCCCTGCGATCGGAAACGATATTTCTTAAATTATTATCGTTTATTCATAAAGAAACATATACTTTTCTTCTTTTTATAGAACTTTCAACGAAAAATCGTATGTCACAGTGCGATACCGTCACACTAGATCTTTATTTTCACAGAACAGAATAATTTTTTTGAATGAAAACTTTTTTATTCTTATTCAGCCTCCCCATATCTTCTTTATCGATAATAAACAATTAGGTTATTTTATAATGATGTATGGAGCTTAACTAAGAATTAAATGTAAATAAAAATACGAGAAAGCGGAAGAGTCTTATTATTAGATGTTATAAAAAGGTGTAATATTTTTAGATTTAACTTTTGGAATACAAGTGTATTTTACATTGGAATTATTATTTTCTTTCTTTGAATTTAAAATTTCTGGTAATAGATTATGGCACCCATAGCATCACACTTTAGAATTTAAAGCATGATGCTGTCGATTTAAAGGACATATTGGTTGCTCAAAATTGCAAGTGTATAGTTAACTTTATAATATTTTAGTATTAAGTCTATGACATCTTCAGTTGAGGCTAATCATTTTTTAAATCATTGAATAATATTTTATTTGAATTAACAAAAGAAGAAACAAAAGCATATGATTTTGAAATTATAGTATATGCATTTCAACGAGGGCGAAAGCACCTTTTGATGCTTCAAAGCAATATTTCATTGATTCAATAGTACTTTTTTCTCAGCGTATATATATAGCATAATGTGACTCACGTATTTTATATGGATGACCTGAATATCTATGCTTCTGGTGCAAGCAAACTTCAACTAGCTCTAAATATCGTCAAGAAGTACACAGGTGAGATTTGTATCGACTTTAAATTGGACTAGTGTGCCAAGATTCATCTGCAGAAAGGAAAGATTATTGGCGTTCCCGATGACCCTGAGCTTGTGGATATAAGTGTTATTAGACATCTTGGCACTGGAGACACTTTTACGCAACTGGGCGTGCCTCAAAACCGCGTTCAGGACGTAACATCAGTGAAGAAGTCTCTCCGACGCAGATAAAAGCATCTTCTTCGACAGGTTTGGTCTTCAAATCTGTCGACGTTAAACAAAGTATCTGCGACTAACATGCTTGCCGTCCCAGCTCTACGCTACTCGTTTGGGGTGGCTCAATAGACGAAAAATGAGCTTAGGGCCCTTGATATCGCCAGGCGTAAGGTCATGCATATGCATAAAAGCTTGCATATCAATTCGTCAGTTCCGCGATTATACATTTCACGCCGTCAAGGCGGACGCGGACTTCTGAATCTCCAGTGTTTTCATAACCGAATAGTTCTGAGTACAGCTTATATCGTAGACAATGGCAGAGATCCTCTCCTAAAAATGGTTAGGAACCACCAGATGATTGGCAAAGGAGCGTTCCTTTACAAAGGCGCGGAGCAAGCGGCCGAAACCCTTGGCCTGCATTTTAACATCAGAAGTGAAGAAAGTGCATTACTCCATCTAGATGCTTCACTTCTGAAAGCCGAAGTGAAGAAAGCAGAAGTTCGAAAATTCCATCAAGAGCTACTCGACAAGAAAATGCACGGAAATTTTCACAGAAATGTAGAAAAACAGTCCTTGTCGAAGGAGCAAACTTTTGCTTTCCTTAGATCATCAGGGCTTAATTCAGGTACAGAGGGTTTCATTTTCGCATGCCATGACGGTGTCATTTCCACCTTAGCATACCGTGACCGCATTTTATTTCAAGAAGTTCCGAGCGATAGGTGCAGAGCGTGTCATGCACACGCTGAGTACCTGGAACACATACTATCAGGGTGTCCCACCCACGCAGGAACGACGTACATCTAAAGACATAATGCGGCTCTAAGAGTCCTTTATTACCATTTTTGTCGCTCTTACAGTGTTGGCCGCGATCCTGCCCTGCCGAACGCTACAAGGGAGATAGAGTCAATTGTCCAAAACGAGAAATGCCAAATTTTCTGGAACTACGATTTTCGGACAGCAGTCTCCGTTACGCACTCGAGGCCTGACATTGTTCTCCAAGATTTCGAGAAACGAGCTGTATTCGTGATCGAATTCTTGGCCCCGTCAGAATACAACATCACTGCCAAGGAGAAAAAAAAGGTGGAGAGGTATCAAGACCTTAAAAGGGAGCTGCGAAGACTGGACCCAAAATATTCGGTACAAGTAATTGTCCTTGTGCTAGTTGCTCTCGGAGGTGCGAAACTATCACTGGTTCGTAGCCTTAAAGCCATACCCGCGTGCCAAAAATATGCCAAGGCATTTGCGAAATGGATGCAGAAAGCTGTCATCCTTGGCTCGCTTCGTGTGCTCAAAACACACGAGGGTTTCGCTGGTCTGTCGTTGTGATTCCATCGTGTCCTGTGACCACCCATCTCACGGTTATGAGACGTGGCCATGAATGTGATTTACGGCGGTCCTACTGGGAGCTGGTGTCATTTTTTTAGATGGCAGTTGCTCCCAGTGAGACCCTGCGGTGGTTGTTGAACCTTATTTTTTAATTATATATTGATTTTTATATCCACGAGCAGATCCAATATTCGGTCGGTGGTACAGAATCATGCACAACCGAAATGTCTCAAGTTTGCACAAGTCTGCATTGCCAAGTTTTATGTTTTCAACTGCCAATTGTTTAATCTAAAAATCAGTTTGTCCATTATCTCTCCTTGTGCTACAATTATTATTCACAACTACTTATAACGTTAATACTGGATTATGCAAATCTGCAAATGCCTGAAGAAATTATGTAAGCTTATGTTTGGTTTTGGCCTTTCAGCTCTATTCTTTCGCGATGCGATCATTATTTTCAGGTTTTTTTTCAGAATTATTAGCAGGTGCGATGGAAAAAACATTGGGTTATCATCATCGTCGAAATACCTGGCTTTGGAGAATAATTAATTAAACTACATATTTCAATTTAGAAAAAGTCCAGAACTTCGCAATTTCAATAATTTCAGGTGGACCACTGACCAGGATAACTGGGAAATAGCTGGAATTTTTTTTAAACCAGGAATAGTTCAGATTCAGTTTTACTTTTTCAATAAATTTTTCGTCTCGCTTTGTGAAAATTAAAACTTTGGTTAAAAAGTCATCTTTTTTGGTTGATAATTCCACTGTTTTGTTGAACATTCGTATTTTTGGATAAAAAATTCGTCCAGAACGCCCTGCAGTTTCATAAAATGCTGATTTGGAATAAAATATCGCACATCAGTCGTAGTGTTACACAAGACTTATCTAACACTACTTGTGATGTTATATGCTAATAAACTACCAATCACAATTTTATTACTCTATTATTGTTTTGAAATCCTACGTTTCAAAATTTCCAATGCTGTTTAGAAATTACCGCGTAAAATTGTTGAAGTAAGCGCTCGTTAGCTACTTGCACGTGCCCTCTGGTACGTACGATGATTATGTAATCTTAGTGCGATATTTTTCAATTTAAAATATTGCATAAATGAGTAGTTCTTACGTGATTACGCAAAAGTTGAAGTTATTTATCGCTGCTACACGGAGATGAGTTAACTGCGACCGTTACTACCAAGTCCGCTGCCGTCGCGCAGAACTTGCGAGTGGGAGGGAGGCAGAAGCTGTTGCTGCGCTTGCATGAACCATTGCGGGCATGAACCCGCATGAACCGTTCTGGCGCGTGACCGTAATACGCAGCGCAGCTATAGTTACTCCACTCGCAGTGATAGTTACGGTTTACTCCGCAAGCATTACTGCACGCACCGTTTTTTTTATGTTGGTAAACCTGGAAATACCACTTTGTCTAAAAAACGTAAGACCTTTGCCATAATTAAGGGATCATTGAAAGCTCATTTAGTAGCCAAAAGCCAAATTTTAGGCTCTGCATTTTTTTTAAACGCATGGTACTCTCAGCTTTACGTCAAGCTAGCAGTACCATGGCAGAAATATTGCTGATATCAATTTTTGTCTTTTCACAGGAATGGAAGGCTCATTTAACGCTCTTGCATGACCTCCGGCGCAGCTTTTCAAAAACAACCCCTATCACAAAAAAACTACCCTACAAAATAAATATGCACTCATCATATAAGTGAGTACATAAGAAGTGAAGGTTCATTTTAGGCTCTCCAACGCCCCCAAAATCAATATTAAAAAACAAATTAACAAACAATAACTCGAAAATATAATATATTTCGACGTTTGCTGCAGCGACACAAAAATATTCGAGTACGTGCGACGACTATCAGATGATATCGTTAGACTTCAGTGCAGTCCAATCCCATTGCGGTGGTAACCGCGACGGCTCGGGAATCTGGCAGTAACTGTTACTGCGACGGACGCAACAGTCGCTGCAGAATCTTTTACGGTGGTGCACAGTGACTGTCACGGTGTAGCAGTAATATTTTCGTTATCAATCGTAACCGTCGCTGCCCAGCCACAACATGATTTTTCTGCAGACCTCTTGTGGTCGGCGCAGCAACGGTTACGGTGAAAACTGCACCCGCTCTGGTTTACTTCTCTCCGTGTAGTTTTAAAGATATTTAGCTATGAAGTTACTGGTTTTTGAATGGGGTCTTATGGAAGAGCAGTTGTTCTGCTGATATACACACACACGCACATATATATAAGCGAATGACCCCCTACAAGCCAAAACTGGTTTGGTCCAAAAAAGGTCTATCGGTGGTCAATTGAAAGATTTTGAAGTCTATTTTCTAAATCCGAGTGGCTTTTTTATCGACACATCATGGCCGATCAAACATGGCCGTCAAAACCACGTGACCTGCATTTAAAAAAAAATTGATTATATAACAAGCATCATCAACCCTATTGAGGTCTGCAACGTTCCAAATAGAAGGTCTTAAACTCTAATTTCAAACTCATGTAGTAAAAATTTTTTGGTTTCGGGTAAAATCCAATATGGCGGCCAAAACCACGTGGCAAGTGGTGACTTTTGAAATATCAATCGATGTTCACCAAATTTGGTACCCGGGGGTTTTTGGGGTCGCTGATTACGAATCTAGGGCCAGATTTACAAAATTCAAGATGGCGGATCCAATATAGCGGACACATTTTTAACCCTTTGGCACTGGCGTGTACTTGGCGAAGTAGATCGCCGGCGGGCAGTATGGAGTGTCGCTCACACGGAATCGACAACTTGGTCCATAATAGGCATGTTTTTTTAGTGTTGCACAAAAATTAACATGCCACATAATTTAACATTAAAAATAGCCTCTTTAGGAATTGCGGAAACATTTGTTTTTAAAAGTGGATAGGTTATTTTCCCCACGGCGCGGCGGGCGGTACGAAGTGCCGAGAGCACGCACCTTTTCTCTTTAGGAGATCATTGCCGACTGTAAAGAGCATAATGGAAACAGGAAGGAGTATGGGGACATATTATGATAGTTGCTTGAAAGTTACCTGAGCACGTTCTAGCGGTACTTTGGCACACTAGAGAATAATCATAATTTTTGATCGGAAAGCGGCATGGAATGCCGTCCGCCAGTGCCAAAGGCTTGAAAATCAAGCGATTTCCACTAAATTTTGTATACAGGGGTTTTTGGGGTCGCTGATTATGAATACAAACTTGAGTTGGCAATTCAAAATGTCACAGACTCAAGTTTCCGGACTTATATAGCTGTATAAAAATTAATAAAATAAATAGAAAATTCCTTTTCCAATAATCAGTTGAAGTTTTATTTATAGTTATAAAATATTTAAGCTGGACCAATCAGGAGCGCCGTATAAACAGTCGTGTATGCTTGAGCGGGATTCCAACGCAGTGTTATCGCAGCGAGCGCATACTGATTATACGGCGCTCCTGATTGGACCAGCTCAAATATTTTATGATTCAAAAACTGAAACTTCAACTGATTTTTGGAAAAGGAATGTTAGATTTATTAATTTTTATTTTTATGCGACCATATAAGTGCGGACACTTGAGTGTGGGACACTGTGTGCCTGTGTGTGTGTGTGTGTGTGTGTGTGTGTGAGTGTGAGTGTGTATCATACACTTTTGTTTGAACTTATTTATTGATTCGCGTATATTTGATGCAGAGTCCTTTAACTTCTTAGAAAAATTTGTATTCATCACATTTCAGCAAATATTCAAGACCGGCTTGGCAGCGGTACAGTGCGAAAATCATGTAGGGAATATTCATCGCTAACCAAATAAGTCAGGGTACTTATAGGTTTTCGGGGTCACTGAAATCGAATCCGTTGTCCGTTTGAACCCAGAAGGTCAGGGTCAAGTTCAATTAAGGGTCAAACCTACAAAATTCATCGCTAACTAAATAAGTCAGGGTACTTATAGGTTTTCGGGGTCGCTCAATTCGAATCCGTTGTCCGTTGGGTCCCATCAGGTCAGGGTCAAGGTCAGTTAAAGGTCAAACTTACCAAATTCATCTGTAACCAATTAAGTCAGGTTACCTATAGGTTTTCGGGGTAGCTGAATTCAAATCCGTTGTCCGTTTGGTCTCATCAGGTCAGGGTCAAGGTCAATGCAAGGTCAAACGAAACGGACAACGGATTTGAATTCAGCGACCCCGAAAATATAAGACCCAACTAGTCTGGTCCGTGTTTCAAGTGTTTAGATTTTGTGGTCCTGTGTAATCAGTCACCACAATAAAACAACAAATTGGTAATGCATTGCCTTGCAAATTTTATAACAAATAGCACAGCTCTCATTCTGTAATTGATGTAAATTTCAGCTTTGTAAGTTGAAAATTGCAGTAGCAGCAATTTTTGAAAAAAACTTAGCTGCCCACCTCTAGAAGTACAACCCTTTTTTTTAAATATGTAGAAAAATAGCACATATCGAATGGATTTTATCCCAATTTCATTAAGTAAAAGTTGACGAAGTTATTCTATTTGTTTATGACGAAAAAACATCCTCTTTGTAGCGATTTTGATGCAATTTAGAAATGAAAAATCGTTTTGCCGCTAAGTGTACTTGATAGCGCAACTCCTGCAGAGGACAATAACACACTTTTTGTTTATGTCCTATATGCCAAATCTGTAGAAATTTCGTTAAAAAATAGTCCATTTTTTATTAACAAATGAGTTTTTATGAAAACTAATGATTATTTCGGGCTGAAGTTTTGTACACTTTTTAGGGATGGCAAGTGACATGTTTTCTGAAAGTATGAAACTTTTTGCTTAATTATTGCAATAATAATTGCATATTTAAAAAAGGCACTTTCGGATGTTTTTAATTTTTTTTTTAAGAAAACAAATAAACAAATCTTAATGTTTGATACGCCATTTCGTATATATTTTTAAGTCCTACATTTTGTAACCAAACTTTTTTCTGACAGATATATAGGTTAGTTTCAATAAACAAAAAACCAGTTTTTACTATCTTTGACGATTGTTTACACCCACAGTGCTTCCGAAACCTTGGTTTCAAACATACAGGCTTTTGTTCCACATACTAACACTAAAATCATCCGAAGTCAAATTTCAGGTAGAATTTTCTGCCTGAAATTTCATAGGGCGCCTGGATACTTGTCGATATTCGACAATGACATATCTATGTAGCACGTTAACTTAAAAATCTGTATATACTGTGTATATATTCATCTCCACGTTTTATAAGTCTTCATGTTATCAAACATACTTCTGTTATTTAATCGTTTACATTTTATTAAAGTTTTAAGCATTATTTCAATCTTATGTTTCGTAAGATTACGTTTTTAAACTTACTAAGTTTATTTTATTATTTATATCTATATAACACATTATTTGTATAATTATTTATGTGTAAATCTTTAGCTCTTACGAGTACTAGCCCAAAGATTAAATAAATAAATGAATTATATTAATTTTCCATATTCAAATTCTTAAACAAAATTTGTATTCAGTGAAAAATACGTACTCTACATTTAATTTACAATACCTTAAATATAAACAATTTCTAACTAATCTAATGCTTAATACTTTTAGTGCTTTTGAAACAGGTGAATACGCATTATGTAAGCTATATTATATGCAAGCCCCAATAAACCTTCAAACGGCCTTGTTTAATAACAATAAAACAATAGTTTGGCTATTTATTACTTTCCTGTTTCACCTACACGCAAAATGTTGAATTTTATTAGGAAATTTTCTTCTCTTTCACGTAATTGTTTATAAAAACCTATGCGAAGGATTCACCTTTAATCTTTTGCCTTATTTTATTGACATGTGATTTTATTCGGGTAACTTTTTGTTTAATTTATAACTTTTACTTATGATAGCTTGAAATACCAGATTTTTTTTTTCTTTTGACGTTTTCTTCATTTCGACTATTACCGACTAAAGTTGTTCTTGCAGAGAGAGGATCAATTATTTTATCGAAATTCATTAACTAAAGGAGGAGCGAAATGTTTCAAGCATTTAACGAGTAATTCACGTTTCGCTACTTTATTTTAGGAGGAAGGTGACAATGGCGTTTCCTCCTCTAGTCAGTTCAACTCCACCCCCTTTGGATAATTTTGGAGAATCTGATGAGGATGAGTTTGGGGACTTTACAGCTGGCGGATTAGATGGTAAGATAAAAACTTTAAAATAAGCATTTTGCTGTCTCATGTAGGAGAAATGATTAGATTACATTATGTAGTAATCTTTAGGGTTATCCATGTAAGACCCCTCCGACACTTACAAGGGGAGTGCGCGTAACGGGGAACACGGATTTTAATCATCTTTTGTGAGTGAAGAGGGCTTACTATGAGATAAAAAAAGCCTAAACCGTCTGCTTAGATAGAAAGCCGCTTACGAGAAAAAAGGGTTTGAAGAAATCCGCTCGGAATAACTATCGTTCGAATTGTGGAGCGCTCGAGTGTTGAACAAAGTGTATTAATCTGAAATAATAAAATAAACTATAATTCAACTTCAAGTACTTGTTAAAACTCATGTAAGGAATGTATTCATTCAACATTGATGATGAATATTACCTAAAATATGACAAAGAAGTTTCCTGCGATCGAAAGGATGGGGGAAAAATAGTGGACGGTATTTTCATACTAGGAAAAAGGAAAACAACGGAAATTCCGACAATGAAAAATAAAACCAAACTCCAAAAGCGTACTGGAACAACCGTTCCAACGCAAACAAAATTCGTTTTACTGGAAAACTTAAATGAAAATGACGATGATTTCATGGAAATAAATGAAGCTCAAAGCCCTGAAACTACTAGCAAACAACAACAGCAAAAATAAGGTACACCTAAGAAAGCTACAAATAAAAAAAAACCATCTCTGATAGTCTTGCATGGCGAAATTTCTAATCACAATCAGTCAGTAAACAAAATCAAAGATCTGATACAGGAAAAGTTTTTTTTTTATAAAGTATCATTCAAGTTTTACTGAAATGGAAAGACACTTATGTTCCATTTCACACTTACACAACCAAAAACGAACAAAGAAGAGGCTATATTTTAAAAGGACTACACGATGACGTGAATACGGAAGAAATTTTGAAAGAATTGAACGAGCTTCAATTTCCAGCTTTAAATATGAATGTTAAAAGTCAATCAAAAAGTACGTCGGCTTGCCTATACGAAAGTGTTATGGGAACACTTTATAAACAAAGGCAGATTATCACAATTTCACCGATATCAGAAATGGGGTAATGTGACAACCAACTATTATGCTTACCTAGTGTGCCTAAAATGTAAAAGGAGTGCGACAAACTAAGAACCGATTTCGCTAAATGAGCTAACTACACTGAGCCTCATCCAGCAAATTCAACGACCTGTATAGAATACATGAAGAGATTATGATTGGTTTCTATTCAACAACAGAAAATATTGAACTTTAAAGAAAAATCAAAAGAAACCCTGGAAAGGACGATCCCAAATCTAGATCGTCAGAACATTCGAAACTTTCCTCCTTTAAGGAAATCATCGTATCCTCTCAACTTGGTACGTTCGCAACGCTGTACACTAAGGGTATCGTCTCAGGACATTTCAAATTCTAAGAATTTAAACTCAGAACCTTCATCGAGTTTTAATAATGATCTTAATGAATTAAAAATGATCATGAGAGAAAGAAATCAAATCAAGGAAATGTGTAATATCTCAAAAATGTTGATATCTGTTAAAGAATTTAGAATGAGTCTTAAAAAATGTCCAACACCAGTAGATAAGTTTCAGTTTTTTGTAAAATTTGCTGAAAAGTTAGAAAATTTTGAATAAAATTAATATTTGTAGCTGGAATGCAAATGGTATAAAAAGCCGACTGGGAAAACTGATTGAATTTGTTGATCGTTTAATATTGACATATTAATGATTAATGAAACAAATTGCACATCAAAAGATAAATTGAAAATCCGAAATTGTACGTGTTTGAGGAGGGATAGAGAAACTAGCGCAGGTGGGGTAACTATATTTAAAAAAAATACCGTTTCATACAGGGCTATTACAATCTCTGATTCTGTAAGTTTAGAATGTATCTGTATAAAGTTAGTTAGTGATATCCACATAGTAGCAGCGTATAATACTCCTCGTAATGAATTAACAAGCAGGGAAATTCATAAGTTACTAAATATAGGTAGGAAATTTATATTATCCAAATGAGCGTACGAGCTACCCAGATAATGGATCAACGCCTATAACTATTGCCATAGGAAATCAAAGAATGTATACTCTTTAACTAATATCCAAGTAGCACATGAATTGAGCTCCGACCACTTACCAGCCTATTAAATAACGAAATCAAAATTGCACCACAGACAGCAAGTACAAACGAACTTGAAGAACAAGAACACGATAAAAGAAACCCTAGAAAAATGTGGCAACGTACCAAAAAGAAAGAGTATATTTAAATATAGAAATACTAAATGGAGAAATCAGTTAAAAATATTAAACCCAAATGCTAGATCTCTTTGAAGAATGACAAAGATACTCAAAAAAGAATATTATTCTATACCTACATTGCAAAAAGATAATGAGGTTGCATTTACTCCATTAGATAAAGCCCAAATGTTCGCAACGCAATATGAAAAAGTTCACGATATTGTCTAAAAAAAAAGTATTACAAAAAAAACAGAATCAAATAGTGGAAACAGTTTATAAATTCCTAACTAAAACGCAAATAGACGACTACACAGATAACTATACTAATCCTAGTGAAATAATGAGAACAATCAAAATGCTTCTATCGCAAGAAGCTTCAGATATAGATAATATTCGAAATATTATATTAAAAAATCTCACAAAAAGCAATTGTGCAATTAATGTACATAATAAACGCTGCGATACGAATGTTACATTGTCCTACTTATTGGAAGACGGAAACATAACGCCAGTAGACAAGGTTGGTAAATGTAGTACATAACCAAGTAGCTACAGGCCCATTTGTCCGCTACCAACGCTTAGTAAATTTACTGAAATATCATTCTAAAAAGATTGAATGCCTTTGAAAATAAAGAAAAAATAATGGGTGGTGGAAAAAATAATAGGAGATGGGTGGTCAATTTTTCCTCGATAACTTCGGGTGCTGCGGGTGCGATTTTTCAGATTAGCACCTGCTCCAGCGAAATCCTGCGGTTGTCCTTATGACAAACTTAAATATATATATATATATATTCGGGACGTGCGCCGAAGAAAGGGGGCTTACTCTAAAAAAATCGAAATCGAGGTTTTTACACCTTTCGATAGTTTTTGTGTTGCTCTTTGTAATGAAACCATCGACGAAAATTTCCGAGCATTATTATTGCTAATAATTGAGTTGTTAGACATGAGAAATCGGGCTTTCGCTCGAGAGCTCGAGATCCCGTGAAACACCTCCCACCACTCAACACTGCAATCTACGGGTCTCATCTATACACCGTCCGTGAGCCGCGCCGCTATATGGGTGAGAATGTATAGTAAGTGGAGAGGGAAGATTTCGTGAGTCTTCCCTCTCTCCTAAAAGTCGCGTCTGTTCGGTCGACTTCGACCGCTCGCCCTGAACAATCTCACTTTTCAGAGTAAGCCCCCTTTCTTCGGCGCACGTCACATATACATTCGGTTTCGGTTTCGATTCCTTTGGAATAGAACTGAAGGGCCTATGACGAAGCCACCGAACGCGTCCTCGGGTTGCGGATAGAGGGTCCCTGTACCAAGGGTTTCTGCTGAATATGGTTACAATAATTAATAAGCAGTCGCGGACAATTGTCCAGGGAAGGTCCCGAAGGAATAACTCCTAAGCGGAGGCGTGACAACCGTGCCGAAAGGTGAATGGCACCTGGGTGAGGTGTCTTAAACGGTGACTCTGGGATACCGGGCGACCTCTCAGAGTATGCAGCCTTATCCTTGCATGTGGGGCTCTACAAGGATGGACGAACCCTTTCCCTAGCTGCTCGTGGGAACAACAATGACACCACCAAAACACCCAAAAGTTGTAAATGCAGTCCAAAACGATCGAACGCGCAGAGCACCCGACAATGGGTCGGCGAACAATGCCGATAACCCTAGAGTTCGGAGTGCTGAAAATAATTTAGATGGAAACACGACGACGAACCGGCGAAACGCCCACATTGAGTGGACGAATCAACTAAAGGATGACTTGCTAGACTGCTACGATGCCAGCATTATCCCTGTTCACCGAGGCTTTATGGCGCGTATGCATACTCTGTGGTGCCAAAAACACCCAGAGCTTCGATTCAATCGTTGCGAAATCAACGTGCCTACCTCTGGAAAAATTGATATGTACGCGGAGCGCTTCCCGAACCGCTGCTTGATCAGGCTGCAGCCGAAGATGAGGAAACGACATTAAGACAAACCGCGGAAAACAGGCACCTTCTGAGAGATGATCACGATTTCATGACAAGAAGGAACATTAACATGCAAGTTCCTCTTAAGCCCCAAGATCTGGCTGAAATGGATGCCTCTTTTCGTGGAGAAATCTCGCAAGAATCCGACCTCTGGACCATCAATTGCTCAGTTTATGGTGCTGCAAGAGCTTTGGCTGATTCAAATCGAAGGCTCAAACCTACGATGGATCAAAAGACCAAAAGACGCTTACATCAACTGAAGAAGAAGATTGGATGGGCAAGACAGAGTGCGTCCCGTGTTCAATGTGTGATTGACCACATAACATCTGGTAGACCGTTTACGGAAAGGGTTCGAAAGTTCGCCCAAGAACTGAGGATCTTGAATCACACACTAAACAAGTCAAAGCTGCAAGCAGTAAAATACAGAAGAGGGAGAGATGGATCAGGGAGAATCAACAGTTTCTCGCTGACCCATCTCGCCTGTTCAATGATCACCCTGTTTCTGTCAAAAATACACCCAAGCTCAACGAGGTAGAGACTTTTTGGAGAGAGGTACACAAGATCCCGAAAACACTGGAGTTGAAAGAAAATACTGACAATATCATCCGCTTCAAGGAATTTTGCGACAACCTCATAAAATCTGAGGATGAATGTCCATCAATCACTGCCGAAGGGGTGAAAAAAGCACTTAGAGGAACGAAGAACTTTTCCGGTGCTGGACCAGATTGTATCAAGAACTTCTGGTGGAAGAAGTCTGCTTCTACACACCAACATTTGGCCCGCATATTCACCTCATTTTTAAAGTCAGAGACACCCATTCCGCAGTGGCTGGTGTTAGGATGCACTATACTCCTGCCGAAAAAAGGCAACTTGTCCAACCCCGAGAATCACAGGCCAATAACTTGTTTGAACACACTGTATAAGATCTTTACAGCTGTCCTAAACAACAGGATTGATCGGCAAATTGAGCCTGTGTGGCGTGAGATGTACGAACAACGTGGCTCGAAAAAAGGTGTAGCCGGCTGTCGAGAGAACCTGCTAATTGACAGGTGTGTCTGCAAAGACGCTGCAGCCCATCAACGCGTCCTGTCAATGGCCTGGATTGACTACCGGAAAGCTTTCGATTCAACCTCTCATAGACTTATCATCTGTCTGTTGGAAAGCTTGAAGGTGCATCCGCACATAGTGAGATGTATAGAGAGATTAATGCCTCTTTGGAAAACTAGATTTACTATCTCATCTGGAAATTATCGTGTGACAACAAACAACGTCACCTTTCAGAGGGGCGTCTTTCAGGGCGATACCATGAGCCCTTTACTTTTTTGCATTACACTTCTGCCTCTATTTCTCGCACTACGAAATTCTTCTGGATACCTCTGTGGCGACACTAACCAGCGCGATCATAAGGTCACTCATGAATTTTATATGGATGACCTGAAGCTCTATGCCTCTGGTAAAGGCAAACTTCAAACTGCCATAAATATCGTCGCGAAGTACACAGGAGAGATTGGGATGGACTTTGTATTGGATAAATGTGCCAAAATTCATCTGAAGAACGAAAAGATTGTTGCCGTTCCCGAGGACTCTGAGCTTGCAGATATAAGTATTGTTAGACATCTTAACACTGGAGAGACCTATACATACCTGGGCGTGCCTGAAAGCCGCATTCAGGACGTAACATCAGTAAAGGAGTCTCTCCGAAGCAAATACAAGCATCTTCTCCGACAGATTTGGTCTTCCAGTCTGTCAGCGTTGAACAATATATCTGCGACT
>CAKNWT010256161.1:0-12783 GCA_932066315.1 Andricus coriarius | reverse complement strand
TAATAGTTTTAAAACTATGTTTTAAATGAATTCGAATTTTCCTGCATTTTTTTTAATTGTGCAAAATTCATGACTATTCCATCGTGGCAAAATTATAAAAATTGCCTTAAGATCGTCGAGATTTTTTTATTACAATTTTTTAATCAAAGCGCCCCCAATGCAACTAGCCAATTTACGAACTAAAATACACGATCTGATCTTCTCTACCGACATTATCAAACTGGAAAAATGCCGCCCTGTTTGACCATTCCAGTACGAGCGTATATCGTCTATTTTAGTTGAGTTGCATTGAGGGCGCTTTGATTTTAGTTCGCAAAAGCTAAGTTGCAGAGGGGGCGCTGCGGAAAATCACTTGAAATTGAATGTATGGGATCGGCAATCTCCCACCTCATCTCTGGTTTAAACCCAACATTTTGGCGAAAGGCGTTCAGCGCCACAGTTTCGCTTTTTCTCGACTGAGACAAGTTGGGAACCAACTTCCTGTAGGATGGAATGGCTGGCGTGACATACCCCTGACTTCAACACGTTCAAAATTAAACAAATGCTAGTGCGCAGAAGTGGAGATCCAAAACGTCTTTCACACGAAGTCGTTCGAGTCACGATTGGCCGATCTGTTACGATATTGCCGTACGCGTAAATGCTGCGAAATTTCAAACTTTAGCAGAACCTTTCACAAGTTATATTTTCTAATACTAATAGCTGCAATTTGAAAAGAATAGAGTATAAATTTAGATAGTGATATTGTAATTCTGAGATAAACTGTTTAAAAGTGTAACGTTTTGTCCTACTCTACCTGTACATTGTCCCGCCGGACGCTTCAGTCTTACCAGGGTTGATGATTTGGGACAGGCTTTATGAGTGACAAAACGGCGGTTTAAAGAAAATAATAACGACTACATTCTTCCTATATGCTACATTGCTAGTTATACCTAATTGTGAGTGTCATGTGGGTGTGTGCGTGTGGTGGCGTGTAGGTGTGTGATCGCTTTGACATTATTAAGTGTAGGTGTAGTGCGTCTCGCGCCTGACAATACTAGGCGGGGTGGTTTGTGAAGTGTAACTTATCCTAGGTACGCAAGAGAGCTCGTTTGGTGTGTGGGTCTCGGAGGTCGTTGGCGGCTCGCGGACCGAAGTGGAGGTCGGAGAATTACCCCCGCATCGTACTCTGAAATGAGACGGGAGGATACTTTATAATCGCGTAGCTTAGCGGCTGGGGTCGTTCCGGACCAGGACTCACTCTCCGCGGTCGGTTCAGGTCAGGTTTGGGAGGAGAGGGTGGCCTGGCCTCGGTTGCTAGAGTGCGGGCCTTCGTCCAGAGGTTTGTACGACGGGTAGGAGTATTTACCGCGGGTAGGCCGGTCAGGATTACCTGACACCGACGTACCCTGACCTGGCTGGGTGACCACAGGAGCGCCTGTCGACCACTGAGTGAGTCGGTCTCGAGGAACGGGGGGGGGGGGGGGCAGGTGGGTTACCGCGGGTAGGCCGGTCAGGATTACCTGACACCTTCGTACCCTGGCCTCTCTGGGTGGCCACAGGAGCACCTGTCGACCACAGAGTGAGTCGGTCCCGAGGAACAGGAGATATCGCACTAGGAGGCGGGGGAGGTGACCTGGTCGTCTACTGGGAGAGTATGGCGACCAGAGGAGTTGCACCGGGTGAGAGTTCCCCGATGGTGCTTGGTTCGCCGCACCCGGCGAACTGCCGTTTCTGTGTCGCGCGGTTAGGTATAAAGCCCGTCTCCGCGCGACGCGCCGGCGTACAGGATGATGTTGAGTGGAAGGGAGCGCGGCTTGGTTGCTCGATGTGCGCACGGACCCGCGTATTATGTGACGGTGCGATACAAAAGTTAAGAGAGTAGAGAAATATTTAAGATCTAATGTGTACGACCTAATGAGAAGGGCCCAGTTTGACGATTTTATTGTAGAAGTTTTGAGCGTCTTTGTGAGTTAGGGTAGATATTAGCGATTTTGGGTTTTCATGTGAGGGTGATATGGTAAAATGGGCTCTGCCTAAGTTCCGAGGTTGTCCTGGAGGTTACCCCACCTGATTTTATAATACAGTGTACAAAATGCTGGGGTGAAGCTTTTACCTTTGCTCTATCCTTAGATTCAAATAAATCTATTTTTTACAAGTCACGTTCAATGCAATATAATCAGCGAGAAAAATTATTTAAAAAAATTTGAATTTAAATTTCGGAAACAGTTGCCTATACGATCACGGGCGCCAGTTCTCACTGCAGGTCTTACGAGTTTGATGTTTTTTGGGCATAATCTCTAACTAAACTGCAAAATGCTCTGAAAGTACAAGTTCAAATTTTCGTTCAGGATGCATTATTTACAACGTTTACAACTAAAAATTTAATTTAAAAAACATCAAATTCGTAAATACTCCCCGGCAAAGATTGTAGCAACTTTGCGATATTCAAAAAATAGCACCGAGCCTGGGTACTCCGCACGATCCGAATTCTACCAATCAGCTTTTAGAATGCGTAGGGACATTTCTCTCTTCGCGCAAATGACTGGACAGTTGGCCAATTCACAAAACGGTCGCGTTTTACGATATCAGAGTCTCCATGTAGAAATCCCTTTAAGGTGTCTTTACGATATCGTAAAGACATCGTCAGATCGTACTACGTGATTACGATAGCGCAAAGACACCTTAACGACAAGGACATGGGCCGAAAGCTAAGCACTCAAGATTTTAATGTCATGAAACGTCACTGCTGTAACTTCAATAACAGTGCCCCACTGATTATAAGTAACATTAAAATGTCCGACCCAGGCAATATTGGTCAGGAATATTTCTGCAACAATTCAAAACAATAATGAAATTGCGCTCGCTTTATGTGTGTGTGAAAAGTGTCCGCGAAATCTCGCTCAAATATTGCCGCGCAATGTTGCAGAAACATTGTCGTAGATATTAACGGAATAGCTAAATAAAAAGTTTTGAAAATATATTCCTGAAAGTTTCTTTCTAACTTTATTTTCAGGTTATATTATTTTGAATTACTTATACACGTGGTAAAACGATTATAACTATACTTATACACTTATAAGACCTTTTTTTGAATTAAGTAACAAAAATTCACGTATTTATTTTTATGTCTATTTACATATACATTAAAAATAACAACATTTTTTGTTCGACGCAGAAGAATATATTCTTCTGAATTTATGTAGTTCCAAGAGAGGCAAATTTTCCGAGAAATTGGGTATTTTCACTTCAACCACCAGCTAGCTTCACTTTGTTGATTGCTGTAGGGAAAACAAGGGACCAAATGCATCCCTGGCGGACCGAATGAACGGAACGGATACGCTACAGCGTATCCTTAAAGTATCCACATCGTATGCTCTCCGTATCATGGAAGAAAAACTCGTTAAAAAAGGAAGATGAACATTTACCTTCAACCCACGTTGCCGATAGGTATTATTTTTTTTAAAGTTTTTATCGTTGCAAGAAAACCTATTGCAATTACTCCGTGACCTTCTAACGCAAAATCTCATGTAGAATCCGAATTTCATCAAGTTAAATGTTCATCTTCCTTTTTTAATAAGTTTTTCTTCCATGATGCGGAGAGGATACGATGTGGATACTTTAAGGATACGCTGTAGCGTATCCGTTCCGTTTATTCGGTCCGCTAGGGATGGGACGTAACTTTATTTTTGTGATATCTTCGTAATAAATAATAATTATCATTTTATGAAATTGTTCTTAAAAAATAAATAATATTTTTCCTATACACTTTGAAATGTTGCAATTTAATTATACCTAGATAATAAAAATTACCACATACCTTCGGCACTGCTTCCTGAAAATCATATAAAAATCTAAACTATCTGCAATAATTTTGTTGAGCGCCAGGCCCGTTCGAGGCCACTTAAATTCAACAACATCCAGATCTCAAAATTAATTAAATAAAAATCTAGAAATCTCAAAGAAAACGATCAAATTAAACGTAACTA
Source organism: Andricus coriarius (assembly GCA_932066315.1). NCBI lineage: Eukaryota > Metazoa > Arthropoda > Insecta > Hymenoptera > Cynipidae > Andricus > Andricus coriarius. The sequence goes on along the minus strand of CAKNWT010256161.1, from coordinate 8,818 downwards.
AAAGAATGCAGTGTACCGGCTTCTCGCACGGTTAGCTCAGACTCGGTACTTGGGCGTGTTTCGCAAATAAATAGGGTTCAAAACATCAGGGACATAATAATCTGGTATTTAAAACAAATAGTACTTGTAATTTATTTAATCAAAATAAATTGAAATAATAATAAGCCAGGTTTAACAATAATTCCCTGCTGGAAGTAAACGGATTGATACCTTATCCGTTTCAATCCGTCATCTATTCACAAGTATCGGTTTGAATACATTTTTATACTCTTCAATCCGTTTGTATCCGTTGGATATCCAGATATCCGCTTGAATAATTATCTCATCCGGTGTAACTATCCATTTTAATCCTTCTGTATCCGTTGTTGTGCATTACTATCCATTTTTATACATATACATATATCTATCCGCCAACTACTTAGGTTTGATCTCGTCACTTATCATGCATTAAACATTTATCCGATTTAATCAATTCTTATCCTATTTAATCCTTCTCTTACCGTTCTAATCCAAGAATCTATATCCTCGTCTATCGGAAACCCACTTTGACATTCGTTAATATCTATCACGGATACGATACTCATCCATGCCAATTATTACCTATCCTCTTTAATCCGTCCTCCACAAAACATATTGTTTATCCATTCTTATCCATAGTTTCTTACCCGCCAGCCTATCCTTTCTATCTGCAACCTACTTTGACATTCTTCCTTAACTATCACGGATAGAATACTTACCTGTGCTAATCAAAACTTATCCTCTTTAATATGTTCTCCATGGAAAGAATTGGCTATCCGTTCTAATCCATCATTTTCTATCCGTCACGTTATCCTTATATCTCCGCGACCTACTTTGATTTTTCTCCTTATATAACACAGATAGAAGTTTAATACGTGCCAATAATTGCTTATTCTCTTTATTCCGTTCTCCACGATATAAATTAGAAAAAATATGGATTGGAATGGATAAGCAATATATTTATATTTTCTATCCATTTCAATATTCTATCCGTCAGCCTATCCTTATCTACCCATGACCTACATTGTCATTCCTTGTTAACTACCACGGATAGAATAATTATATATATCAGTCAATATTTATCCTCATGAATCTTTTCTCCACAGAAAGAATTGGCTATTCGTTCTAATCCATAATTTTCTATCTGTCACCCTATCTTTGTCTATCCGCGAGCTACTTTGCCTATCTGCAGGAAATCCATAATTTTCTGTCCGTCACCGTATTCATTTCTATCCGCGTACTACTTTGATTTCATCTCGCCATCTATCACGGATTGAAAAGATCTCCGTGACAATCAATGCTTATTCTCTTCAATCCTTTTGTCATCTAATACTTGTTTATCCGCGGACTACTTTGATTTTTATCATTATGTAAAAAAAAATTATTGACTGTCGGTTATAAATCGTGATTTTCTATCAAATACGAATTAGCATTATACTTTTCACTGCAGATACATACGTAGACAAGTTTTTTCATTAAAACTGATACGCGAGGATAGAATATTATTAGTTCAATACAGATTCAAAAGGATAGACGAGGATAGGTATTACTAGTTGAAGTCTGACTTAAACGGATAAATATGCATTGCATAATTTTACTTGAAGACGGCTTTAAACGGATAGATATGGATGGATTATTTAGAGTTGAAGGTGGATTAAAAAGGATACGTTAGGATAGAATATTTTTCGTTCAAGATGGATTAAAACGGATAAATATGCATTACATAATTTTACATGAAGACGGCTTTAAACGGATAGATATGGATAGATTATTTTCAGTTGAAGGGGGATTAAAAAGGATACATAAGGATAGAAAAATTTTCGTTGAAGGCGGATTTAAACTGATAAATAGGATACTTTCTCTTTCAAACCGATAAAAGAATTCTATCCGTTTGAATCCGCTAATTCCTATCCGATTGAATCCGTTTACTTCCAGCGGGGTTGTGTAACTTAATTTCGAGTCTTGACATATCCCAAAGGTTCATAATCCGAAAAATCAATCAAGGCTCTGATAATAATAATCTCGACTCACTTACAACAGAATAAATCTTAAATCCTCACCTAATATTTGTAAACTAAGCTAACTTCGAAAATTTAGGCATCCCTGCCTGGAAATCCATGCTAGGCCATTACAAAACAAAACTTCAAAATTCTAAATGCTATCCTAAGATCGACCTAAACAAACTCCCAGAAAACTCAATTTAAATGTTTCAAAAAGAACTCAAAATAATCATTCACAAATCTCCGTGATGATTCAAACAATCCACCATCTTAATTTCAAAAGTCTAGTTTTCAGAAAAAAACCTAACCTCAAAGTTGACTATAGCGTAACCTCACTAAATTAGTAATGACTCATGACTAGTCATAGCCTAATTTATTCGGTTAGTAATAGACAAACTCAAAATCACTACAAAATATTAAATAATCTAGACCTCTGAATCTCAACAATAATCCCAATAATCCACACCATAATGTTCCCAACCTTGACATTTTTAGTTTCTAGAGAAATTATGCCTAGTTCGCCTAATCTTACTGACTCTAAACTCAATCTAATAATTAGCAACCACGTGGCATAATTATCCGAAAAGTTAGCAACCTTAACACAGATCAATCCCAGATAGCAAAGTGCGCGCACGGTGCGACTCACGTGCGGATTTTCTCGCACGACGTGCGCGCAGGGGATGACACAGCTGCGTCCTCATATGCGTGACAGGTGTGTCGCACGTCGTAAGGGTCGCACGTCATGCGTGCCGGTGCGGGTATGCTGCGGTGCGTGCACACATATAGGATTTTTCGAGGATGCAAAAAATATGTGCATTGATATTTTTAAATAAAGATCAGGAAATTTATCATGAGCGAATTTTTTATTATGGGTGGAAGGAATATTTGTTCATTTTAGTTGAGTATTAGCAATTCAGTTTCCGCATGTTTGTCTCATATTTTCTGAATGTAAACAGCTGAAACAGTCTCCCTTTTCCAACTCGTTTTGAGGTTAAAAGCAGGAACCCGACCTAAACGAAACAAAATATTTTCGTGATTTTCGTTCTGTTTCTATACTGCCAAAACGTAACTATATTCACTTGATTTAGGTTACGTTATTCAAAATACCGAAATTGTAACGAAAAGGAAACGAAAGATTCGGTACTTTTTGGATAACGTAACGTATAATTTGTCCTAATTTAGACCCATTCATTCATGTCGCATTTTTGTTAGCACGGTAAACTCAGAACACAGAATGATGCAGAACGAGACCCGAGAGGACACCGCTGGACGAGAAGTCGCCAGAGAAGTCGCGAAGGCACTCGTGGCGCATCGTGCATTTCCGTTGGATCGACGAAGGATGCTGCGCCATATATGTATTATTCAACGACAGCGCGCGGTTTTTAAATGCAGCTTTCTTCATTACACTTGGAAATAGTAAAAATACGTGCAAGTGCATTAAAAATTAAAGACGCATTTTTTTACTTTATTAGCCGATTTTCTGAAAATTGATTTTAAATTTGATTTTAAATTTAAGTCAATATTGAACATGAAATTCCAACTCCAAATGGAATTTATAAAAATAAAAAATATTTAAAGTTGAAATGATTCCAACAATTTCATTTTTTTTAAATTCCAATTCAAATAAAAAATTTTTGAAATATTATGTAAATACAAAACAAAAATTTCTGGCTATTTTGAATTTTTTACGCTTTTTTGTTTGTTATTTTTAACTTTCGGGATGACCATACAAAAATATTTCAAAAAATTCTTCACTCGGTGTAGACATATTTTTTAACTATTTTCTTTTACACTTTATTCTTTTATTTTTTTTGTATGGTTTTGAAATTTTTTACTTAATTACATAGCTGTAAGAATGTTACTTGATGTAAGAATTTTTTTAAATATTTTTTTAATCTTCAAAAAAAGAACCAAAGATAATAGAAAAAAAAGTTTAGAAAGTTGGAAATTATTTTTTTCTTTTTAAAATAATACAGAATAACAAAAAAAAGTTCTTGTCAATCTTATACCGATCGAGTAAAGGAACATACTATTAAATTACCATTTTTAAATAAATAAATTGCTTTACACATTAAGCAAATTTTACAAATTCATTCAATTAATGTTATTCATAAAAATTTCTAAATTTATGCTTACTATAAAATTGGCAGTGTTTCAATTTTTATGAATAAACCATTTTTACAATAATTATAGTTCAAATTATAGTTTTAATAATTACTATTATTCAAAACTACGCTTCTCACTTATGTATTCATGCTATAAATAATGCCTTTCACGAAGTGCGACGCACATACGCCGCATATCGTGCCCATGACGAAGTGCGACTCATATGCCTCGCACGTGCGTGCCCCTTACACAGTGCGGCGCACATGCCTCGCACCCTGCAGGCACGGCGTGCCTCGCATTCCATGCGAGTAACGTGCCCCGCACGTTTCCTATTTGGGATGTTACATTCGAAATCTGCCGAACAAACTTACAATAAACTTGGCACAAATTAATCTGACAAAATCAATCGAAAATAAGAACGAAATAATCTCAACATAGTCCTATAACACACTCGAAATTCGTACACAGTCCTCGACGCTCAAAGTTTCCGTAATATCTCAAACATAAAAAGGGGAGGGGTAAGGGGAAAGTCTTTGACTGTATGACATCTTTAAGGAATTCGAGTTAATATCCTCTGATACAAAAAACTAGGATACATCTTTTTGCCGTTAACATAAATTTGGTGCAAAACTCGACTGGGGGCTCAGTTCAGTGAATTGGCACATTTTTAGGTTAACACTTGAAAGGGGATTCACTCATAGTTAAAGATCGGGTTTCGGGATAAGACACAACTCGGAACTCCATTACGTGGAAAAAATAGGGTTATTTGAAATTCTCGACGGGGTCAGAGTTCAGGTGGTCATAAGTGACAGGGCAACACTTGACTGGGGGCTCAGTTCACAAATTGCACAGAATACAAATCACAATCAGGGATACATTAAAAAAAAAACACTATTAATAACAGCTTCAATATATTATAAAAATGAATAAGAAGGCCCAGTTGGAGAGTCTCCGTCTCGACCACGTGTGACGCCATTTTCTCGAAAGAAACACAAAATTCGACAATCAAAAGTGATTTAAAGTGGCCACGTGTCGAGCGTAGTTCCTTTTACCTTTATTATAAAGAGTTGGCCTTACCCGTAGAATTCCGGAACGTTGTTGGTGGATTTCTTGGCGATGAGGAGTCGTTGAGCGCGTCTTCAATATTTTTTCGGGAACACTACTCGACCAAGGATACGGTGTAAACGCGTAAAACTTGAAATAAAACTATTACACTTACCACGGCGTTCCTTCTCCTCCTTCTCTCCGCCGTTCCTATTGGTGGTAAGGCCGCTGCGGCGAAGGAGTGCTGGGTTTACATTCCAGGGCCGTCTGAATAAGTGGAACTCAATACCCTGTTATTTTCGGTTTTCATCCTTCCTTCTTTTCATTATCGCCAGAATCGATCCAGTGTTGTTGTTTCTTTGTCCTTACTCTCCAATCCATCCATTTGATCACCTCCTGTAGACCGAAATTACCCTGGCTGATCAGAGCAGGATTTGGTTCGGTACCAATTGGTATGAGTCGACGTGAAGAGGGCATTGCACATTGAGATTCCCTAGTCATGTTGGGAATTGACGAAATTTCTCATCGTGAAGTTTCCAAAAAGGTTCTACGCCAGGTAGATGAGTCTTTCCAGATATTTCGTAACTTGCAGCGTTACTCCCAATCTGGCCGGCATCCTAACATGATCCTTGTAGATGAGGATCCACAGCTCCTTTGAGTCTGGCAGACGATAGTAGATAGAAAAGGCGTGAGAATTCAAACGGCTTGAAATGTGTCGATGGAATCTAGTCGTTCTAAGAGTCTCTAGTGGCGTCCCATTTGAGTCTCGAAGTCGAAAATAGTCCCTCGATGCCCCACAATGTCTCGATGAGTTGAAGTGAAAGTACCTAATATTGTGTCCCACAGCTATTATGATTCAGGATTACATGAGCTGTACATTTGAAATATTGGCACTCTTCCTCTTGAACACTATACAATAATTACAAATATTAATAAAAAATATATTTTATGAGATAACCTAAACTGGTGAAAATGGTAAGTTTGTATTGTCGTATGTAAAATAATCAATAGAAAAATATTGCCATGAATATAAAGCTAAGTAACCTAGATATATCTTGCAAAAAACTAAAGATTAGAATTGACAAAGGGAGGATAAATCTAACTTTCTTGCCTGCATGCAAATTCTAATTCTGCTCGAGGCAATATCGTTGCTCCAGGAAACAGTTTTACTGTCTTCAGAGAAATGTATAATGTAGAAATCGAAATTTTTTTAAACAACATTTTCTGCATTGTAAACAAATTATAAACTTATTAAAATGGAATATTTTCTTAGTTTCGAAGATCATCTTCATTGACAAATATTCCTGTTCACTATGTATTTTATGGGTTATTTTCGGGTATTAAAAATTCAATGTGAAAAATGGTGACTTTAAATTAAAACACGTCATACGATATTGATATGTCTCTTCTCATGTTAACAACTTCGCAGGAATATGGACTTGGAAGTGAAAAAATGATACTATAATGAAATGATAATGAAGAAAGTATTCATTTACAAATTTTCAACTCCTGCATTCCTACATTATCCAACTGCCTGACGACAGTAAGACTATTTCCTGGACCTATGATATCGCTTCGAGCAGAATCACAATTTTCAGGCAAGAAGGTTAGATTTATCCTCCGTTTCACAATTTCTCTCTTTAGTTTTTTGCATAGCCATTGGACCCAATCCTAGAAAAATTTGCCTCTCTTGGAAGTTCAGAAGTTCAGAAGAATGATTTCTGCTGCATCTAACAAAAAATGCAGTTATTCTGAATGTACATGTAAATAGAATTACAAATAAAAATAAATTCGTCAATGTCTGTTACTGAATTTAAAATAAGGCTTTATAACATAATTATAGATTTATAAGTAATTCAAAATAATATAACATAAAAATAAATGTAGAAAGGAACTTTCAGGAATATATTTCGAAAACGTTTTATGGACATATTCCATCAATATCTCAGGCAATGTTTCAGCAAGATTGCGCGATAATATTTAATCAAGATTTCGCGGACACTTTTCACAGACATAAAGCGAGCGCAATTTCAATATTGTTTTGAAAATTTTCAGAGATATTCCTGACCAATATTGCCTGGGTCGAACATTTTAATGTTTCTGGAACGTTGCTACAATATTCATTTGCAACATTGCAAATTTTCCAAATAAATATTTCAGCAATAGTTCTGCAACATTGTGTGTTATGGGGGTTATGTATAAATGCGTGGGAGAGAAAATACATAAAACTGCGTTTATCAGGTCGTCATATTAAAAGCTTCAAAATGACATGTTAAAGAAAATGTAGAACTGTGCAATTTATTTAGCATGAAGAACCCAAGGACGCCAATCTAATCAACTTGTCAAAAGTCGAAAAAATAATAATCGTCGTCTTCGTCGCTGTATATCGGATAACTTTCGAAAGACGAGTCGGATTAGATTGTGCTTTGCCACACAGTTTTGGGGACCAAAAGGAAAGATCAAGCTCGTTGATCAGCTATTTTGGATAAAAATGTAAAGATTGAGGTGACGTAATCTCTATTAGAAGGCAGGATGCGAAAAACGTAGAATAGTTCTAGAAAATCTAAAAGTCCAGCTAATATAGAGTCTATATCGGAAAAGTCTCCAAACTATAGATAACAGTTTTATAAAATGATGACCGATTTTTCGCCTAAAAAATTATTCTTCATTATTATTATTATTATCATTATGCTTTAATATTTATTCACATATTTAATTACATAATTATTTATTATTATGCAAACAATCACTACATTAATAATCGCACGCTAATAAAATTCTTATTCGCTGTAGGTTCGAACCCCCTACTTACGCATTCGCAACTCCTAACAAAACCTCGCAGCTAACTTAATTCGGAGTATTAAAAAAAAATCTAAAATATAAGCTACAGCTGTGCAGGGTCGCGTTCAAATTTTTGTGACCGTTTAATAACAATTTTGTTTTGCTCTTAAAATTGTAATAATTTATGGGTTCAGAACTTCTTCTTTTCTAATGAATGAATTATTTTTTAAATAAATTCGCTGTTTTTCTAGAATATCGATAATTTGAAAATTCTAATTTCATAATTTCGGGAATTTCAAATTTCCGGAGTTTTATATTTATAATGTCGGGAATTTCAAGATTATCAAATTTCGAAAATTAATTTTTAAAATTAGGGAATTACTAATTTCAGGATCTTTATCACTTTAAAATTTTTGTAATTTTTGGAATTTTACATCTCGAAACATTTCTTAATCGCAAATTATTTCTTGTTTATAAGTTCTAGTAGATTCAAGATTAATAAGAACTTATATAGCTATATAGAATAAGTTTATATAAGTTAAATAAGTTATAATTCACTAATATATTATTATTCACTAACCGGCGTTATGTATAAACACATTGGCCAGGGGATGCCGAAAATGTCGCTGCATGCGCACAGTACCCTAGCAGACCGAATGAACGGAACGGATACGCTATAGCGTATCGCTATAGTATCCACATCGTATCCTCTCCGCATCATGCTAGAAAAACTCATTAAAAAGGGAAGATGAACATTTAACTTGTTGAGATTCGGATTCTACGTGAAATTTTGGGTTAGAAGGTCACGGAGTAATTGCAATAGTTTTTCTTGAAACGATAAAAACTTTAAAAAAATATAATACCTATCG
>CAKNWT010256149.1:0-13170 GCA_932066315.1 Andricus coriarius | reverse complement strand
TTGCAAATACATTCTCATTGACGTATATCACACATTATATGGTCAAATATAGTCCAGAAATTTACCGTAACTCTAAGAAAATCGCGAAACAGTCTACTTTTTTTCGATATTTTGAAACTTCAAAGTCAATTAGGGAGGGTAAAAAATATTTAAATGGAATTATCGCTATACAGGTATAAATAGACTTGCATCGAACTATTTTTATTAATAATTTAAATCTAAAAAAAATGTATTTCTGTTCAAATTTGAAGAAGTGCTTCGTTTTTTGTGAATTTTAGCTATATCTACGATGCGGAAACAGAAGGCATTTTTTTATGAAACTTTAGGGGAGTGTTTTTGATTCCCAAAAGAAAGTTTTCCTTGCTTTTAGAACTTTGCGCAAACAACTTTTTTTTTCGATACGCCCTAATTGTGGAGCAAAGGTGATGTCATTCATTTTATTTCGTCTAGTAAGGGATCGCACGTAACATTGATGGATTAACCAGTAGGCCAAGATAGGTCATAGCCTTTTGTAACTTTTTCTTTAAAAAATGTCAATTGAATTTCAAAATTATGCAATCGGAATTCAGGGGCCGAGTGGGCCCCTCAGACTTTTGTAACTTTTTCTTTTACAAAAAACGTCAATTAAATTTCAAAATTATGCTGTCGGGAATTAGGGGCCCAGTGGACCCCTTACACTCTTGTAACTTTTTCTTAAAAAAAAGCGTCAATTGAATTCAAAAATTATACTATCGGGAATTGGGTGCCCAGTGGGTCCCTCAGACTTTTGTAACTTTTTCTTTTACAAAAAAGAGTCATTTAAATTTCAAATTATGCTATTGGAAATTAGGGGCCCAGTGGGCCCCTTTTAGACACTTCTAACTTTTACTTTTACAAAAAAGCGTCAATTAAATTTCAAAATTATGCTATCGGAAATTAGGGGCCCAGTAGGCCCAATATAGACACTTGTAACTTTTTCTTTTTCAAAAAAGCGTCAATTAAATTTCAACATTATGCTATTGGGAATTAGGGGCCCCGTGGGCCCCTAAGACATTTGTAGCTTAAACTTTTACAAAAAACCGTCATTTAAATTTCATAATTATGCTTTGAGGAATAAGGGTCTCTTAGACTTTTGCAACTTTTTCTTTAAAAAAAATGTCAAATGAATTTAAAAATTATAATATCGGGAATTAGGGGTCGATGGGTCCCTTAGACTTTTGTAACTTTTTCTTTTACAAATCAAGGCTAGAAAACGCATTTAAAGTAGGATATTGATTGTAAATACTGTAAATTAAAATATATAGTAAGAAAATATATTGTAAGCTATAATTCTTTGTATAATACATTTTGTTCTTGAATATTTCTTTAAAATGTCTCAAAATGTCTTTACATTTTTTTTAATTATAGGGGAGGGGGCAAAAAGTTATGGCCTACGGGCCCAAAATTGGTTAATCAGGCACTGGTACTTAAATAACGTAACAGCTCAAGGAGAGTGAGGGGTCGAGATATTTTGCTACCTTAACTTTAAATAACTGTCAAGAAGAATAAATTTGAAAATTTTCAATTTCAATTTAAAATTGTTTTATAACAATTATAAAAGATTCTATAGGTTAAAAATGTTACAAATTTAAGAGTCTGATATTTGCATATGAATGATCAGGGAAAATGATAAATTGGTCAGCGAAAAATTATGGAATTTTTGAAATAAAGGTTTTCGGTAACCCGGATATAATATTCTTATTAGCAATTTGTTTGCCTTGTCTTTATAGTTATTATTTTGTAGTTGATTTGTTCTGAAGATTATCTTTTTAGTTATTACTTTTATTACTTGTTTTAAAATTCAACAATTTAAAAAAAATAATCCTTCATGGCTGAAAATCCAACTGTTATGTTAAAAATTCGTATATTTTGGTTGAAAATTCACGCATATTCGTAGAACATTTACTTCCTGTATAAAACTCATATTTTTATATTGAAAAGTTAACTGAAATTTTTTTTGGTAGAAAGTTCAACTGTTTCGTTGAAAATTCAACTATTTCGTAGAAAATTTACTTTTTGTTTAAAATTCATATTTTGGTGTTGAAAAGTCAACTGAAATATTTTTTGGATGAAAATTCTACTATTTTTTTGAAAATTTGTCTTTTTGATTTAAAAACTTATCTGTTTTAGTAAAAAATTCAACTTTCTTGGATAAAAATGCAACTATTTGGTTAAAAATTCCACAATTTTGTTAAAAAGTCATCCTTTTTGGTTAAACATTAAACTGTATTGTTGAAAATTCGTCTTTTTGGGTTGAAAATTCAAGTATCTTCGTAGAAAATTTATTTTATGTTTAAAATTCATATTTTGATATCGGAAAGTCAAACTAAAATCTTTTTTGGATAAAACTTAAACTTTTTTTTGTTGAAAATCTGTTTTTTTTTTAATTTAAAAATTCATCTGTTTTAGTAATGATTTCATCTTTCTTGGATAAAAATGCAACTGTTTGGTTGAAAATTAATCTTCTTTGCTTGAGGATTCAACTATATTGTTTGAAAATTTTGATTGAACCACTTTGTCAAGAATTTATTTTTTGTTGAAGATTCATATTTTTAGTTGAAAATTCATTTTTTTTCGTTGAATTTTTATATTTAACTGTTTCGTTTTTTTAAATAAAGGTTTATTGGTGTTTGAAAATTTAACTATTTTGTTGGAGATTATTTTTTTTGCTGAAAATTCATATTTTATGCTAGAAAATTCAATTTTTGTACAGAAAATTCGTCTTTTGGCTTGAAAAAATTTAGATATTATATTTCTAGGGGAAAAATTCTCCTGTCCTCAAAAATGGTTTAGTTCGCATAAAGGTGATAGGATGCCTTTCCTTTATGAGCAGTTACTTATTAAAAATATTGGAAAGAATAAAAAAAGTAAGATTTTCCAGAAAATATTTTTTTCATGTTTTCAAAATTTAAATAAAAAAATAAAAAAGATTTTTTTAGGAAAATCCACCTTTCTTATTTTCCCCCGCATTTTGTTACAGTTTATGTTTCTATAAGGTAGGTATCCTATCAGTTTTATGCGGGGTAAATCAGTTTTGAGATCAGGAAAAATTTTTTCCCTAGAAATATAATTTTCGTATTTTTCTCGCAAACGATGCATTAAGATACCGCAAAAAAGCAGGAGGTATTTTTCATACAACTTTTTCCTGGACACAAAAGTCATTTAGCCCGCACAAAATTTACAAAATTATGAAAATACAAATTCCATGAAAAATTAACAAAAAATATAAGCGAGCGTTTTTGAGAAAGTCGTATTTTAATATTTTCAAAAACATCGCCGCCATTTTGTTAATTTTGAACCTTTTTTTAAATTTTCCGGCGGATTTCGAAAGACGACAATAAACGCAATCAGGAAGAAGCCGATAAATTTCTCAATTAGGTCAAAAGTTATAGAGGTTTAAGTTTTTTTTAAACAAAGCACATAATTTAGATACGCATAAATATATCGACCCCGAGAGATTCTGTGACTTCAAGTGTAGAAACTGCCTGATTTGAAATGGATTTGGTCTAAATTATTTTATAATTATTGAAAAATTTACTTTTTAAAGTTCAAAAAAAGAGAAAAATGTCAAAGAAGTGGATAATAAAATATACTAACAGAGAATAACTCTAATTCTAAAATGTCAATTTTAATTTAAGCAAGTCAAACATATTCATTTACTACTCGCGCAAAAGTAATTTTACTACCAATAATTGAGAAAAAATTGTAGTTTAAAATTTTCTAAAAAATAACAATGTTTCATCATTTTCTTATCGTTATTGAAGCTAAAGTATTCATTTTTTAAATCAACACTTAAGTACCCCAAAACATTTTTTTATTACTATTTGCAATAATCGATAACTTTTTTTTCAATTTTTGGGACTGAAATATGAATTTCGTATTTCAAAAATTGTAACTTAGTGGCAATCTCGTAAGCCAAACCTAAAAAATTAACTGATTAAAAAAAATAACTTTATTTTTAATAAAGATATAAGAAAGGGATAAAAACGTAGCATTTTTTAGTCAATTTTAAAGTACATAATTATTATTAATAATAATGATTAAAACTGTGTTTTTTCCTCATAGAAAAAATCTTGTTTTGTCTTTACATAATTGCGAAAATTTGCCATTGAAGTCATAATTTGCGACGAAACATTGACATAATTTCACATTTACTACTGTTATAAATAATTTTATAGACAAATTTATCAATTATTGAGTTTTTCTAACAGGCTGATTTTTCTTACCAGAACCGATTCACAATATTGTATTTTAAGGGAATTTTAAAACTTCAAACCTAATCAAACGTAAATATTGGGTTGAAAAATAAGTCCGTTCGGGTTTTTTGTAGACAATTGATCATTATTTTAATTGCAAAGAGAAAACAAAGTTTAATTTTCTATGACATCTTGCGATCTTTTCACCAACCTCATTATACCGCGTTCGTAAAAAATCTAAAAATCTTCGGCGTTTCGATGAAAAATCGATTTAGGTGATTCTGGACACTCTCCTCACCAGTGAAGGTTTTTCCATCCATGAAATTTTGTAACCATCGGAATAACTGGAAATCAGAGGGTGCTAAGTTTGCCTCATCCTCCATATTCACCTGACTTAGCATCCTTCGATTTTCATTTATTCCAATCGTTACAAAATTCCCTGAATGGAAGAACCTTCACTGATGAGGGGAGTGTCAAAAATCACCTAAATTGGTTTTTCTTTGAAGAGACCCAGACTTTTTACGAACGCGGTATAATAAATTTGATGAAAAAATGGCAAAAGGTCATAGAGAGAAATGGAAATGATGTGATTGATTAAACTTTGTTTTCTCTTTGCAATAAAGAATGATAAATTTTCTACAAAAAACCGAACGGACTTATTTGTCAACCCAATAATATGTATTGTTAATAACAATTTTTATGAACCAAACAGTGGCGGACGAGACCCAGCCACGGGGGCGACAAGGTACTACTGATGCAGATTTCAGGAGTGAAAAATGTAGAAAATTGTTATAATCATTCTTTAAACTTTTTTCATTTGAGGAGGCTCGAGCACGGCTTAGAAAAAAATTCAAAATATGTAATTAACAAATGAGAAATTAATTTTAAAATCTCATAGAATCTGTATTGAGTAGCAACCCTTATATCAAAATGATATTATTGTCATATCCGTAGAATATTCCGGTAGGACATGGGAAAATGAGTCAGAAATCATCAGAAAAAAGTCAGGACTTCTGACAATTTCTACCCACTTTTGTAATGATTTTCGAGAGAAATCGCGAAGAAAAGTCAGAATTTATGAGAAAATCTTCAGAAATCATCAGAGTTTTTGTTCGAAGTAATGGGTCCAAAAATAGAATGCCATGAAGCCGAATCCCGTTTATATTTCCTAGGTTATTTACATTATTTATTTAGATTTATTTATGCACATTCATCGATTACGTTTCGGAAACACAGCTGGTTTCCCTCATCAGATCTTAAAACAGTCTTAAAAAATTCGGAGCAGTTTTCTTGATGTGTGTGTTCCATTTTATTCAAAAAATCAACTTTATAGAAAGCGCTGTAGCAAAATTGGTAATTTTTTTGTTTTTTTATTCATGTAATGAACTATTGTAAAAAACTGTGATAAAAGAAAATTCATTGTTTTGTGAAGACGGGGCATACTCGCTCCGTCTTCACAAAACAATTAATTTTCTTCTATCACAGTTTTTTTGCACTACGACTGGTATACAATTAGTTATAATCTTGATGATGAATAATCTATAAATATTTAAGTCTAAAATTAATTTTTTATCATTTTTAATTAAAATCTCTTTGCATGCTTTATACGAAAATTCTCTCGCCGAAAGTAATGTAAAAATGATCAATTTAACTTTTTGTTTACAAAATTATAAAAATCACATATATCATTGTTTTACGAGGAAACGGCACATTGGGACATTTTTTTATAAAAATTGTTGTTAATAGTTACTAAAATTGTTATTTACAGCTTCAGATCCAGTTCTAAAATCAATATTAAATCATCATCGAATACGTTCACTGAAAAAAGTCCTCTTTTGTGTGTTTAAATGATAAACCTATGCTTTCGTTAGGAACTATGTGTATAACAGACATATAAATTATGTTCTAATCACTCCTGTTGGATAATTATCTCAAATAAGATAATTCCAACAATAATTAAAGAAAACTTTGCCCGCGCGCGTCTCCCTTCACACGCAAAATTGAGCGCGCCTGTTGGATCTCGCGCTTATAAAGCTCCATCGGCTTTATAACGAACGCATTCTCATCACATGTCTCGTGGGAAAAAAAGGTCAAAAGCAAATTTTTATATCTAATTTAGGCAAAAAATTGTTATTAAACATTGTATTGCACCGTGTGTCATTTTTTACGATTAAAACCAAACCAAGGCTTCTTATCAAAAAATATCTTATGACAAATTTGTTGATCTTTTTTTTGGTAAACAACTTTTGTCTATTAATTTTTTTATTATCTTTTGTCGTTTCACCGAAAATTTTAATTTTTTTTAATGTTATTTTTTACGATTAAAACAAAAACTACGCGCCCTATCAAAAAATTAATAAGAACAAATGTGTAGATCTCTGTTGGGTAATCAACTTTTGTCTATTCATTTTTTTATATTTTGTTTTGACTTTCTAAAAATTTAATTTTTTTAATTTTCACTTTAATTTTTTACGATTAAAACAAAACCTACGTGCCTTAGAAAAAAATTATTAGCAACAACTTTGTAGATCTTTCTTGGATAAACTATTTTTGTTAATTCATTTTTCTTCATATTGTGCATAGTTTACCGGAAAATGGAATTTTGTTATTTTTAACTTCTTTTTAAGATAAACAATTTTATTTCTAACATGTTTTCATATCCCGTATAGTTTGCATGCAAAATGGCATTTTTATTTTATAAAAAGTATTTTTGATGGATAAAACCAGAACAGTTAATACAAAATGGCTGGTTAACGAACTTGTTCTTTCTTTTTATTAAAGCTCAATCCTATCTGATCAGTCTTTCGGAAGTTATCATGCATACAGACTATACAGACTTCAGACACAGGCAGACCGTCACCCAGAAGGAAAAATGATGTATAGTTTATATACAGTGTGAAGTATTATATATAATACTTCACACTATATATATAAACTATACATAATTTTACATAAAACCTTCTCATTATGATCAGAATCTTAAGGGGTTAGGGTCAGTCGCAAGACCAAAAAAAAAACGATTTTTTAAAGAATATTTTTGAAAACAGGTTTTATTACCTATTGACAAATGTTCTACAGTTCGAATAATGAACATTAAAAGGAGTTACAATCATTTTTCGAGATAAAAATATTGATAAACAAGCAAGTTATAGTTAATCTGCCAGAGGTCCAATAAAAAAAATGTGTTTTGCGGTGCGCATCGTAACTCATGACTGGATAATCTGAATCAAAAAAATACGACGGGATTAGTTAAAAAATGATATTCCCTTGTACTTAAACCAAGAATTAAGTCAAAATTTTAATTTTCAAGAAAATGGCGGATGTGTAAACACAAAATTTTTCAATAAAAATAACATTTTTTTCTTTAAACATCCGCCATTTTCTTGAAAATTAAAATGTTGACTTAAGGCCATGTGACGAGTGGGTCACGTGACCAGCTTCCTACCTTACGGACACTTTTTTTATTTGTAAACTTATTTTCACACGAATAGCCGCATCAAATTGAAAATTGGGAATAATAAATAAGAAGCACTAAGAAACGCGGCTGTGGTCCTAAATTTTATAATTATGAAAAAAGCAAAAAAAAAAATTATTTACAAGGAAACTTTTTTCATAATTATAAAAATTTAGGGCCAGAGCCGCATTTCTTAGTGCTTCTTATTTATTGTTCCAAATTTTCAACTCGATGTGGCTATTCGTATGAAAATAGGTTTACAAATAAAAAAAGTGTCGGTAAGGTAGGAAGCAGGTCACGTGACCCACTCGTCACATGGCCTTAATTCTTCGTTCAAGTACAAGGGAATATCGTTTCTTAACTAATACCGTTTATTTTTTTTTGTTTCAGATGATCCAGTCATGAGTTACGATGCGCACCGCAAAACACATTTTTTTTTATTGGACCTCTAGCAGATTAACTATAACTTGCTTGTTTATACAGAGTGTTTTTTTAAACTTGAGACATCGAAATATTTTAAAATCATACGCATCCTATGAAAAAAATATCCGTAATAAAAACTTTTTATTTTCGAGGAGAAAAACGACTTTGAACAAAATGTACCCCCCCCCCCCCTCCCGCCCCCCGGCCGAAGAGGGGGGGGTTTTTTTTGGAAAACCAAAAAAATATTTTGAATACAACTTACGTATTTCATGAAGGAGAATCTAAATCTGTGAAAAAATTCGGGTTCCCATTTGAAATTACAAAATTACCCCCACCCCTGCCTCCTGGGGGGGGGGGTCAAATTGTTTCAAATCGCTTTTCCCCCTCGAAAATAAAAAGTTTTTATTTCGGATATTTTTTTTCATAGGATGCGTATTACTTGAGATATTTTGTTGTCTCAAGTTAAAAAAAACACCCTGTAGATATTTTTATCTTAAAAAATTACTGTAACTGCTTGTAATGTGTATTGTTCGACTGTAGAACATTTGTTAATAAGTAATAAAACCTTTTTTCAAAAAAAAATGCTTAAAAAATTCGTTATTTTTTGGCCTTGCGACTGACCCTAACCCCTTAACATACTAATTTTTCTATGATAAAACTGCCGATTGGGATATTTTTATATAGAAATTTCTATTAATAATATATATATATTATTCATGCTCCATGAAGCTTGAAGTTTAAAAATGCCTTTAGAGACGATTGTAAATGTTTGAATTAGTTCTAGTTAGAATAATTAATCTAGCTGTGAGAAAAACTCAAGAAATTAGGAATTCGTTCACCAAAATGTTTATAACAATACTAATTGATAACTTATGGCAACTTTTTGTTTCAAATTATGATTCTTATCAAAATTTTACAATTAGCGTCAAAACAAAAAATTATCTATGCGAAAAAGACACAGTTAATAATTTGTTTATAAAAATTGCTTATAATAATTAAATTAAATATTAATATGAGTATTTTTTTTTACGTGGGAAGGCGGAAAATGTGCTACCACACACCGAGAAGGGTCGGCACTTCTCGGTAGTGTCGGGATGCTGATATCATCACTACAATGATCCTAATACATATAAATATATACAAAGATCTTAATTCGATCATTATAGTGATGCTACCAACCACCGACTAAAAACCACCACCCTTTCTCCTTGGCATGGTTTCCCCCCGGGACCACTATCGCATTACTTCAGGGGGTGCCGTTCTTTGGCCGTGCCTCGTCCTTCATCTTGTTTGCCAGCTTGGTCTTCTCCTATTATACTGGGCAACTTGGTGGACCTGCCCAGCTACGCTGCTAGCTTGCATGTCAAAGAGGCTTCCTCAACGAGGCTGCCTCTCTGAACGCCAAGAAGCTCCTTGTCCCCGGGCGATGGTCTGTCCGGGGCTTGTCTTCCTTTGTGGTGCAGAGGTAGCACTGTGGTGTGCTTTCGTATACCGCAGCTTTATGCCCCTCTTTGCCGCATCGCCAGCATGATTTGGTCCTATCTGGACCCTCGCAGTTCGCTGCCATGTGGCCGAAGCCTAGGCAGCGGTAGCATCTTATCGCCTCCGCCTTCTTATGCGCACGGCAGGACGGCAGGACGGTGGGTACCCCACCTTCAGGTGTCCTGCGTGTAGAAGTTTTTTCGCCTGTTCTTCTGTCACTCCCACGTACGCCTTCAGCGTTCCCCTGAAGGCCCTTTTCGTGAGAGTGACTTGTAACTACTTAGGTGATTCTGCTCCAAGGCAAGTCCTGACCGCAGCTTCAACCTCCTCCGCAACAGTTGTGGTGTCGAGGTCCAATACCTCGACCTCAGTGCGAGGGACAAGCTCCCTCACACTGCCCCCCTTTCCGATGGCCACTCTAATAGCAGCGTATAGCTTTAATCTGCCGTCCGCTGCAGGTCTTACTTCCACAAGGACGTCGCCGTTCCTGGTTTCTCTGACACCCTTAATTTTAACACCAAGCGTGTCAGGTTTCACCTTACGTTTAAGGTCCTTGAGGACATCTGCGTAGCTTAGACCCTCGGCAGGTTTTATAATAACCGCCTCAAGTCTAGCTCTCCTCTTTTTCACCTTCTTCTTTCTTGCTTGGGTTGCCTGTGTAGGCATCCCTTCCTCGTCTTTCTTGGGCTTTGAGGTCGTCACCGTAGCAGGACGGATCCTCGGCCTCTTGGTCCTCGGCTTAGAGGGACTCTTCTCAACTGGACTCAGGGTGGTCTCCGTCTCTCGCTTCCTATCACGGGGAGTGGGAGCTGTCACGGTTTCGTAAGTCTGAGTCCAGCTTTCGTCAGTCTTATTCGTGCCCTTCTTCTTTCGGGTCATGGCCCTCGTTCTGGCAGTTCGTCCAACATTCTCGATCAAGTCCGTATGAAGACCTTCGGTCGTCATAGAGTGATCGAGTAGTTCGTCCACGAGTCGCTCCGCTCGTTCCAGCCCGTCCCTAATTGGAAGCCACATGTTCTTCTTAGAGCTGCTGAATTCCGCAATTTCCTTGAGCCACGCAACTCCTCGAAGAGACCGTAGGTCTCTGAGAGTTTGGCATCCATCTCTGCGATGTCCATCTTATTGACGGACACTTCCACCTCCTCTGTTACGTCCAAAGGACCACCCAACTCCTCACAAACACTCCTCTCCAAGTATGCTTGGCCCTCCCCAAAATCCTCAGGGCCAGCGCCGGCCACCAGGGCTTGAACCTGATCGGAACCGACGGAGAGATTGCTACTCTCTTGGGGTATATTGTTAGTAACATACTACCTCATGACTGGTTTTAATTTGGGGTTCCTTCCCCTAGCTGGTTTTTGTCTTCTCCGGGTATTTGATTTCCCCGGTACCACCGATATCTGGGAGGCGTTCCCCTATCCGCAACCTGGGGAGGCGCCCGATGGAGGACCAGAAAACCCCACACACAGCATCGGTGGCTCAGACTATAGGGCGTCAGACTTCCATGCAGGAGGTCCGGGGTTCGATCCTTGAGCCGGGTACCGGGGCTTCGGTGGTTCGGAACTCACCTCAAACTGTAGTTCCCCTCAGAAAAACCTGGTGCCTTACCAAGGATAAATGGGCTCTTTCGAGGGTCTAACCTTGAGGGTCGAAGCCGAGATTTCAGAATCTTGGTAATAACGAAACCCACCGAGATCCAAAAAAACTCAGTCAAGATGGCCGGATTCCGAATACTGCCTTGAGAATAAACACGGGTGTGGCACAATAGGTTTCATAGCTTGAGCACCAGGGGGGCACCTTTTGGGGCCCCCCGCCCACATTACAACTAACTAACTAATATGAGTATTTCTGTTATATAAGTGCGATTGAGCAGCCGGATCGAATAAGGACACATACATTTTTTCGGCGCGAGCGCAAATGCATCCTTACAGGACATACAGAAGAATTCTGAAAATATTTTTTTACTGAATTCAAGCAAATTTCTTACATTAATTGAATTTTCAGAAATTAACGTTCTAAACAAATTTTGAAAACTACGAGAACTCATCTCGCTCGAGCCGAAAAAAATGTATGTGACCCTTATTCGATCCGGCATCTCAATTGCAATAATTATAGCCAATAGCGAGTATATTTCAGAATTTTTTTAAGGTAAAAGTGCATAAAGCTGAAATAGCCGATTTTGTCACTTTAGTTTTTACATATTGTTGCATACAAATTTAAAATATAATTTTAGAAAATTCAGCATTTATAAAAAAAAGCTTAAAAATCGGTACGATGGATGGTACTGTCAGGCGGGTTAACCATAGGGCAAAATAAGCTTTTTTGTGCTTTGCGCGCTGTCACGTAGTGACTTACTCAGCTCAGATCCTTTTTACTTTCTATAAACAATTATTATGAACGTGGATCGAAGATTACAACCACTTTTAGAATAGGATCAGAATAGGTAGGGCATTCAAAAAAATGTATATCCAATCATAATTCATGCTTTTTGACCCCTTCAGTTTGGAAGGCGGGAAAACAATAAGTTGCCAATCGATAATAAAGGCCGACACCTAGGGAAAGAATAATAACCCCGAAAATTCTGGTAGACCTCGGGATGTTTCTTAGAAATCTTACACAGCCTCACAAATAAATTTTCTAGGCGGAACTGAAAAGGGACACGTGTGATTAATATTCGCACGAGATGCATCCCCTCCTAGGAAAATATCTGCATGCAGGACGTTTACTTCGAAATGTATCCCTTTTTGAGTAAAAAGCCTTTAACCACCCCAGCATATTATAATAATATATTTCAGCGGATTGAGTATTTTTCTTGGTTTTGCAACCAGTCTTGAGTCATACGTAGGTAACTCTTTGACCAGCCTCCGATCTAGCACCGAGTTCTTCAGTCAACATTTCAACCATTGAGTCAGTTGTGTCCAACTCTTAAATCGGAATCGTGGATTCAAACTCATACCAGTACCAACTTCCATCCAGCTTTTGGGTTCCAAAAAAATACCATTCACAACACCTCGAAGCGCACTTTGTTGGGGTCTCTCTGTATTCTCACTCCATCGCATGCTTATAGTTGTCACTTCCGCCTTTCCGTATTAGAAGCCTCACTCTAAAGTTAATAATGCACCCTAAGTAAACTTTAATGCAACATATTGAAGGGATAATTAATAAAGTATTTTAGTATTGAGAATCCGGAGCCTGCAGCTCTGTAGATGAAACAGGACGAGTTTTAAATAAACAAATTGGTTTGGACTAACTCACTAATATTATTGTTAATAATATAAATTTTTCTTTTTGAAACCCAACTATTGTTCTCGGGGGGGGGGGGGGTAAATTCTTTCTATGCCAGAAATTAACCTACGTTAAAATACTTGATCCGTTCAATCTGGTTAAAAATTCAAATTAGAAAATCTGACTTTTATTTTGCAGAATGCACTATGCTTCGAGTAGAAGATATATATATGTATACATGTATGTATGTATGTATGTGTATGTGTATGTGTGATGTATATATATATATATAATAATAATAATAATAATAATAATAATAAAAAAGAGTTTTTGGCTCCTGTTTTAGAGGTAGGCCAGAAATTGACAGATGAGAAA
>CAKNWT010256146.1:0-15156 GCA_932066315.1 Andricus coriarius | reverse complement strand
CGTATCCCCTTTTTCACCATAACTTTTTCAATCTCGCCTCGGTCTAACGAGTCAAACGCCGCCTTTAAGTCCACTAACATTGATTTCATTGCCCCTTTATCCCTTTTAATCCTCTTATTTACGAGATCGTTCAGAACATATATGTTGTCCATCACTCCCATCCCTTTCCTAAACCCTGTCTGATTCGGAGGCACTATCTTTTTTTCCTCAACTTCTTTCTTTAACCTTTTCGATAAAACAGTCACATAAACTTTATACAATGTTGGCATTAGTGTCACTCCTCTATAATCCTTAACCTCCTCCCCTTTGCCTTTCTTCACCATTGGTATCACTATTCCTTCTTTCCATAACTCTGGCCACCCCTCTCCTCTCCATACTCTATTGCACATTAACCATGCCCATTCCTCAAATTCCGTCCCCCCATATTTCCAGACTTCATTTGGCATCTCATCTATGCCCGGAGACTTTCCATCTTTCATCATCTGTAATACCTTGACTATTTCCTCCCTTGTAATGTCCTCCTCCTCATCTGATTCCCTGCCATCTTTTCCTCCTTTTCTAACATTCCTCTCTACCCCTCCTAGCACTTCCATAAAATATTGTTTCCATTCTACCATCTCAATATCCTGATTTACTCTTTTCCTTCTTCTTCTCTCTCTATTTACTACCTTCCAAACCTCCTCTTCCGTTATAGCCTTCTCCGCTTCTTCTTCAAACCATTTATTTTCCTCCTCTCTTTTTTGCTCACACAACTCAGTATATTCCTTCTTTATTCTCCTATATTCTTCTCCACTACTTGTTTCTTTTCTCCATTTTCTTAATTCCCTTCTAACTTCCTTCTTCTTCTGTTTACATTCCGCATCCCAACCACTTCTATCCCTCCTTCACTAACCTCTTTTTTGCTCGTGCACTCTAATGCTCGTTTTATTTCTCCTATCGTTATTTCCATTTCCTTGTTTACATTTCCTTCCCCCATTTTGATAATGCCCACTTTTGCTTTAAACTGTTCTTTACCTTCCCTTGACCAATCCCCTCTTCCTGCACTTTTTACCTTTGCTTCCTTATTATCCTTATCGTTATTATCCCTTTCTCCCTCTACTGTCACTACTAATGGAAAATGATCAGAGTCTATATAGTCCCCTACCTCTAGTTTCTTAACTTTTTCCCTTACCTCGTCGTCCACTACTACATAATCAATTACTGTTCCCCTCTTTCCTCCTGAACGTGTATATTCCCCTTCCTCATCCCCCTCTATACTTCCGTTTAGGATAAACCATCCCATCTCCCCTAGGCTCTTCAACAGTTTCTTTCCCTCCGCATTTATTATCTTGTCTTTGGATTTCCTTCCTCGGTCTCCATCCCATTCCCTTCCTCCTCTATCTCCTGTTCTCGCATTAAAATCTCCTCCTATTATAAGTCTAATCTCTTGCTTATTTTCTTCCATCAGTTCTCTCATCTCCTCTGATTTATCTTGCATATCCCCGTTCACATAGACCCCCACTATCTTCCACCTCTCTCCTCCCATATTTATCTCTTCTACTATTAACCCTTCTTTGTATTCTTTTATCTCTTCGCCCACTGGAAGCCGAATATCATAATTTCATAGTACGTATTTGTCACTCTGAAGCCATTCCATAAAGTTGTTAGCAGAGAAAAAAATTACATTTCCTTCTCATTCCACATGTCTTACTTCGTTATTAATTAAACAATTTTATTATTTGTAATTACTACTTAACATAACCTATATTTTCTCAACGCTAGTATCCGTTTGAAGTTAAAATGATAAACTTGATCCGAAGATGCACGGAGTTGACCGATAGGCCGATTCGAATGTAACTTTAAAAATGCCCCTGTGGAATGGCTTCTCCCCTCCTTTGGACAAATTCGGATCGCATTTAAGTTCGTCATATATGTAAGCCCTACCGTGTTCACCCTGTATAATTGATGAATGTATTTTTGCGGTGAATGATAACTAATGTTCAGTAAGGCCTATTCCGCTTCTTTTGGTGTTAAAAAATTTTTTTATTTAAAAAAATTTGCCGACATGTTTCAACCTGTATTTCAGGTCCTTCTCAAGGCTTCTTCTAGAAAAAAAAATAATTTTTTAAGAATAAAAATAAAATGGAGAGTATTTAATCGATATGTATATAAAGTGTCGCTGTTTACCTATTATACGGAGAGAAAAGAAAAACCGCTGAAGACTGTTGAGTTTTTTTTTAAATTACCTTCAACATTTTTATTTTTTGTATCTTGCAGAAAAAAATGTAATCTAAAAGTTTAACATAATGTGAAAAGTTTAAAAAAATAATTTTTAAACAAAAAAATTTAAAAATGTATCATATACGATATAATCTTAAAAATCTCATCTGAAACATAAATTATTTATGAACGAGTTAGTTTATTAATTTAAAATATTGTCATCAGTAACTAAGTAAAAATTTTATAAGCTTACAGGAAAATTTCCTTGAGATTATGTAATTATTAAACTACATGGTTGAAACATGTCGGCAAATTTTTTATAATAAAAAATTTTTTAACACCAAAAAAAGCGGAATAGGCCTTAATGAACATTATTTATAATATATAATATATAATATATAATATACGTATATTATAGTATATATTAATTGTGTTTGCCTAATGGCGACCCTCTTCTGGTGTTCATCGTGGCAGAGCTTCTTTTTTTCCTGATAGGCCCCTTTCTCGTGGCAAACCTCATTCTCCTGCCAGGGGTCCATCTTCCGCCAAACCTATTCTTCGTGCCATATACAGGTCTCCGAATAACTTTTGACAGACTACTCGGATTGGATTGTGCTTTGGTACACAATTTTTGGGATCAAGAAGAAATATCTAGTTCCTTCACCTTACGACTTTTTTTCGATAAAAAAAAATTATCAGAGTTATAATATTTTCAAAATCGAAAACAATAAACGAAAATGAACATTTTAAGCCAATCAACGGAAGATATGAAAAATAGTCAAAAAAAGAAAAACGTTGCTTTTTGAAAGCCCTACAAGATTATCATAAGAACTTTTGAATTTTCTGGAAAAATCGAATATTTAAATTTTGATCGCACGAAAAATAATAAAAAATAAAAAATTCGATTTTGCGGTCATACATACTGTGCAAGATACGAAAAAAGGTAAATCAACAAAAATTGTACACCAAAAAAGTTCTACAAATATGTTATTAATCACTTTTTCATATGACACGTAGTTTTTGTTTTATTCGTGAAAAACAATAAATATTAAAAAAATGATATTTTTGGACAAACGGCATAAGCTATGAAAAAAAATAAAACAAAAGTTGTCCACTCAAAAACGAGCTACAAATTTCTTATTAATCATGTTTTGATAGGATGCGTAGTTTTTGTATTACTTATAAGAAACAACATTCAAAATGAAAAAATTAAATTTTTTGAAAAACGGTACAAGGTACGAACAGAAATTAATAAACAAAACTTGTTCACCCAAACAGGATCTAAAGATTTGTCATTAATATTTTTTAGATAGGACGAGTAGTTTAATCGTAAACAATAAGATTAACAATAAAAAAAATGAAATTTTTGGAAAAACGACACAAGCTATAATAACATTTTATTAAACAAATATTTCGCCTAAATTATACCGTACGTTTCAATACCAATACATATTATTAATAGTAATAATATATTGAAATGATACATTTTTCAGGAAAGTACTTTATTTTAAAATATCTGAATAAGCAGCCCCAGACCGTGGTACATAAATAAATATAATATACCTTTGATACACGGGGCAAAATTTCTCATGTGTACCCGCCTAAAAACTTGTTGTCCCGGATCTTCTTGAAAGTCCACTGAATTGTAGTCATAATGGACCTCTTTTAAATCCCCAAAGGGTTATCCAACTTAAATTTTCTATGGACCTTCATTTTTTCAATTTGAAACTGATTTTTACGCTTTTCTCCAAGAGAGGCCTCACATTTTTTTCAAAAGAAAGCTTGTTTTATTCCCTTGAAAATAATATATATTAACGAAAATGGGGTGAAATAAATATTGGTAGAGATATGGGCCATTCCTTGCGCGCAGCTTCCGTGTTGCGAGCGTCTGTGTTTAAAGTGCCGGCTACAGCCGGAATTTGTTAACGGAAATATTATTGTTGTTATGAACCAATTAAAGAGTAACAATTTTAGTTATCTATTAAAGTGGTTTCAACTTTTAGTATGTAAATTCAATCCATTTTTATGTCGAGACTTCATTTTTAAGACTTTGGAAACAATTTGAAAAAAAAATAATTGCAGAAAAGGGTATCGCAGCCTAGTTAATATAGTATTTAAAATTTTATACTACTCCTAACTCCTAACTACCCCATCCTCATTTCCTAACGCCTTCCACGAAAAAGTCCTCGCTCGTAAACTTTTACGAGGCGAGGGCGGACCAATCCGGCGTTACCCCCCACTCACCTGCACGTGAGTGGAGCGCTGACGCCAGGCAGTAGTCGATAAATACAGCGCCTTTTAAGATCGAGACTTCACTTCATCACTGTAGTTTGTACTCCGGTTTATTGATTTATATGTTGCCATCCTTATTCTTCAAGGCAAAAATTATATTATATACCGCATTCGTAAATTTTCCCATCCGCAGTGGTTGGATTCACTTCCCTAAATCCTTACTCATTACTACAATTAAGCTATTTTTTGTGCTTGATTTTTAATCATGCTAGGAAGAAGCTAAGTTCGCCACTACTACAATACTTTTTTCAAGGATATTCACAAGAGTGATCCGCATGGTTTATTAACAATTCCTTCAACTCTAAAAAAAAGTATCCCAGTGTACCAGTCGATGCGAAGCTATGTGTAAATTGCAGAAAAGAAATTTCTGTATTTGCACTGCTTTTCCTTTTCATATTTTCAAACTAATCCAACAGTTTAAGATGCTTCCGAGATCATCGAAAAGACATCTCCTATCCTCCAGAATGATATTTTAATGGTCGATGACAGATTTCTCGCAGTAGAAACTGGTAGCTGAAAGTGGCATTTTACCTTCGCCCAATTCAAAACAAGGTAAATGTTTATGTTCTGAAACTAAAAATTTGGTCAGACCATTTTACCTTCATGATGAGAATAGTCAAATGATGCTTGCGCCTGGCATAAAAGATTTTTTTCTGTCGAAAAAGATGATGACTCCCGCGAGCACGTCCAAAAAACATCAATTCTGTACGATCTTTCTGAATTGCATGCTAATTTTAAAATTCAGAAACCTGCAGTTAAAATTAGTTTATCAAAACTCTCAGAACTTAGACCCACACAAAGAGTTGTATAACTTTTTTATTTTTTTATTTGAGAAAAAAGTACTTTTGAGCTACTACTTAGCTTTATTGAATCACGTAAGGAGAGCTTAAAAAAGCAGTCATCTGTGTCAAGACTGAAGACCTCTATTGAAAGAATGGCCGGTCCCAAAAAAACGCTGGACCTGACACAGAGCCAAAACTTTATAAATTTTTTGGTTTACAATTAAAAAAGAAAAAACACAGAAGCTCTTTCGAGCTATTGCTTAACTCTTTTGAACCATGAATGGAAAATTCTGAAACAAGCAAAAGCCATACCACCGAACAGAAACCTTGCCAACACAGAATAGGGGGAAATAAAAAACAAGATTCAAAACGACATTTACAATGCAATTATTAAGCGATTTTGATTTAAAAAAAACTCAACACTATATTTTAAAGATCGGTCCAAACCGATTTTTGAAATTTTGTTTTTTTGAACTTTTATTTGAATGTAAATAGTGAAAAAAATGGTGTATATGTGGCAGATAAAACATTTCTTCACTGGTAAACCTAATAGTTATTAACAAATAATATTAACAAATACACAATATTATCCTTATAAAGGCCGATACTGTGCACTTGTTTCTAGCATTTGTTTATAAAATTAAGAGAAAATATTGAATGACAAATTTGCATTAGTTGACAACACTCTCAACGTAACTTGAGTATAATTAAGAAAAAAAAACTTCCTCTCCTTATTATTGTCGAAACTGTTTTCTGATTAGCTAATAACTTTTTGGTAAGAACAAGTAAATGTGAATACTAAAATTCTAAGGCAGGTTTTATGAAAGACAGTTTATAAACATTTAAACAACTTTCATTTATTCAAACAATATTATACCCCTTTAAATCTTTAAAATATACTATTTTTATAAAATTAATGATGTAGTTATTGTATGGTAGGAGTAATATTTATTGTGAAAGACAGTTTCCAATTATTTAAACAATTAATAATCATTTACTTCTGCTTGTTCAGAGGAAAGGTGAAGAAAAGTAATTTTTTTTAAATATCTTACACTAGGTCCTTTATTAATCAGTACTTTTATATTTTAGAACTGATATACTAATTTTTTAAACAAGTCATTTTTCTAAATAAGTTATTTTCAGTTATGTTATCCACAGTTATTTTTTCAGATCGATTTTGTTAATAGAAGAAAATATTGATTGATCAGCGACATAGTATGAGAGATAAGGAAAACGAGAATTTTCTTTATCTATCCTAATAAAAGTATCAAGTAGTATTACTTTTTTTAATAATTGCAAAGTAGCTCTTACAACAAATATAATAATAACATTCATTAACTACGTCATTGATTCCAGAAAATAATAACTTTTAAGGATTTACAGGATAAAAACATTGTCTACAAACACTAAAAATTGTTTAAACAATTGTTAAATATCCTGAAGAAAAAAATTTTACTTTTAACTGTCTTTAATTGTGTCATTGTTCCCACTAAATAGTAACTTTTCACAATTTTAAATAAAACTTCTATTTTTCATTTGTTTGTGCATGTTCCTTGAAAGGTCGCTATGCTTTAATTTTCAACAAGTTAATAAAAAGTACTTCTTTTTTACATTTCGTCAAAAACCGAGCTTTTCCCATTAAAAACTGCATGTTAATTTCGAAATCTCGGGGCACGGGATAATGTTGAACGATTTGAAACAAAAAATAAAAAATTTCTTTTTGCGGAAAATGAACGAATGGGAGGTGGGGTAATCATCAACGTTTGAAAGTCGTATTTTTGGACCACCCTACTCTCCGCTAGTCATCAGCAGTTGCGACTGGCTTTGATCAGCCAACGCGTCACGCGTCAGTACCATCAGTTCACTTTACGAAGGTACAAAAAAAAACAGCTCTATAATTTTGAAAATTACTCGTAAAAGAAAAATAGTGAAAATAACATTATTTACACCATGATAAAGCATACTTTATTGTACCTACTTGAAAATCGTACTAGACCAAAATCTTCTATAGAGACATGTTAGCGAGTAAGAAAGACATGTTTGATTTCTGATTATTGTAAATTTTCTTTATTCAGCGTCAACTTATGGCAAAATTAAAGAGAAAAATGGTAAAAACGTTAAGTTTACGCAGTATGAATCCTAAAATATGCTTTAATAATTTGGTCAGAAGTTGAATTATGAAAATTGGCAAAAAACCTGTACTAGACCTATTTTTCGCAATGAATAACTCAGTCACTATTTATTAAAAATGCTTCAAATAGGGATCATTTTACGCGAAATATAATAACCTTTCTAACGTTATTAATTGCTCATTTGTCAGATGTCCTCATACTTCTGGACAGTACTATTGTTCCTCGTGGCAGACATTCATTTTCTCCTGATAGGTCTCTTTCTCGTAGCAGACCTCATTCTTCTGTCAGGGGTCCATCTTCTGCCAAACATACTCTTCGTGCCATATCAAGGTCTTCTCCTGCCAGGCGTTATTCTTTACTCATACTAGGATATGATCCTTAGGAACTTAGATTTCTTTGGCTTATTCTTTATACGAGTCCCACTCGAACGAAATGTTCTAACAAGATCCACTTTTGACACCATGGCAATATTGGAGCATGATAATCTAATTCTCCATGGAATGTATACAAGAACTTACAAGCTAAAACGGGCGAAAAAAAAAATGGACAGCGGCGCGGTTGTCAAATTGAACTTTATGAAAAATTAATATTTTGTTTCTCGTTGCAGAGTTGAGTTCACATTTCAAGTATTCAGCTGATGGCGACCCTCTTCTGCTGTTACTCGTGGCAAACCGTCTTTTTCTCCTGATAGGTCTCTTTCTCGTGACAGACCTCATTCTTCAGTCAGGGATCCATCTTCTGCGAAACATACTCTTCGTGCCATATCCAGGTCTCCTCCTACCAGGAGTTGTTCTTTATTCATACTAGGAAAGGATTCTAAAGAACTTAGATTTTTTCGACTTATTCCTCACACGAGTCGCACACGAGCCAAATGTTCTAACAAGATCCACTTTTGACATAGTGGCAATATTTGAGCGTGATAATCCAATTCTTCATGGAATGTATACAAGAACTTACAAGCTAAAACGGGCGAAAAAAAAAATGGACAGCGGCGCGGTTGTCAAATTGAACTTTATGAAAAATTAATATTTTGTTTCTCGTTGCAGAGTTGAGTTCACATTTCAAGTATTCAGCTGATGGCGACCCTCTTCTGCTGTTACTCGTGGCAAACCTTCTTTTTACCCTGATAGGTCTCTTTCTCGTGGAAGACCAAGTTCTCCTGTCAGGGGTCCATATTCTGACAAACCTACTCTTCGTGCCATATCCAGGTCTCCTCCTGCCAGGCGTTGTTCTTTACTCATACTAGGAAAGGATCCTAAAGAACTTATATTTTTTCGGCTTATTCATCACACGAGTCTCACACGAACGAAATGTTCTAACCAGATGCACTTTTGACATAATTGCAATATTGGAGCGTGATAATAAAATTCTTCATGGTATGTATGTAACATACAAGTTCAACCTGGCGAATAAAAAATATGGACAGCGGCGCGTTTGTAGAATTAAACATTAATGAAATTGTCAAAATTATAAATTAGGTTATAAAAATTACATGTAAACAAAAATCCTCAACACCATAATTTAAATCACGGAAATTTAAATTAAATTATTTTATTTTGTGTTATAGATATCGTGCGACGGTGGGTCCATATTTTTAATCACTAATTTTTCAGATGTCCTCCTACTCCTGGACGGTACTTCAATGTTTAATGTTATCGACAAACTGATATTTCAAAGGCACTCGTAATTTTTTTATATTTGTTGCAGTCAGTCGCTTGAGATGAAAGTTGCGGTATTACGTGGTGCGCAAGATAATAGAGTGCCAGTCGTGAACTTGCGCGTATTTCGTGCCTTTGATCAAGCTTGTTTTTATATACCGTCCAACTTACCAAAGCCCAGTCTCGAGTACGGAATATCCTTTCCAGATGTTCTTTGTAAATTGCTTGCGGGAAACTGGGTTCCTTCATGCCGGAAGATTACAGCAACGCACACTCTAGACAAGTTAAGGAAGCTCGAAGCTGCGACGTTCTTAAGCTTTTTGGAAAGTGGGACGGCTACTACTGCTGTTGCCTTGCAAACGTGATAAAAGCTGTTCCAAACTCTACGTTTCATTTACGTGGTCCTCATGCCAAATAGTAATTTTCCAGAAATTTCGGCAATTCAACACTCATAATCAAAGTTATTTTGCAATTAGAATATTCGAGGGGAAACAACACCTAAAAATGCGGTTCTGCGTAGGTGGATTACTCTGGATTATAGCGGGTTACCACCAAAAATTGAATAGTCAAATTGTCAGTTAAAAATTAATTTTCAACCTAAAAACAACTATTTTTCAACAAAATAGTTCAAGTTTCAACTAAAGAGATGGGTTTTCAGCAAACAAAGCTTCAACCAACAAAATTACTTGAGCAAAATCGCTGAATTTTCTACAAACTTGATTAATTTTTTAGCAAAAGAGATAAATTTTCAATCACGATTGTAGTAGTTGATGTTTCAACCAAAACAAATTTTAAATAAAAAATAATTAAAATAAAACAAAAAACATGAATTTTCGACAATAACAATAATAGTTGAATTCTCAACCAGAAAAACGAATTTTCAACCGAACAGTTGACTGTTTGACCAAAAAGGATACTTTTTACCCAAACAGTGTAATCTTCAACAAAGTAGATTAATTTTTAACCAAATGTTTGAAATTTCAACCAAAAACATTCATTTAAACCAAGCAGAATCATATACTAGAGAAAAAGATGAATTCTGAACATAATACATTAACCTTGAACCACATCAGTTAATGTTAAACTAAAAAAGAGAACTTTTTGACAAAAGATGGAAGTTACATTTTCAATTGAATATTTTTTGTCTAAAAACAATAATTTTCAACAAAATTCAACTTTTCAGCTAAAGAGATGACTTTTGAACTAGAATGATATGTCTCCAACCGAAAAATCAATTTTTAACAAAGTAGTTTAACTTTCAACCAGATAGTTTAATTTTCAACAAAAAGAAAAAATGAATTTTTAATTAAGAAGATTAATTCTTTATAAGAAGAGACAAATTTTTAACAAAATACAGGAATTTAAAAAAAAACTTAATTGTCAACCGAATAGTTTAGTTTTCTACCAAAGTTGTTACATTTTTAAGCCAAAAGACGAATTCTCCACAAAACAGTAGAATTCAAAGAAATTTTTTTTTAACAAAGCCGTTGAATTTTCTACAAAGTAGATTAATTTGTAACCAATGAATTTTCAACCGAGAAGATTAATTTTGTGAAGTAAAAGTTAAGTTTTCAACAAACCACATGAATTTTAAACAAGTAGTTAAATTCTTAACTAACAAAAAATCAATTCTGACCTATCTAGTTAATTTTTTTACTAAAAAAGATACTTTTTCAACCAGAAATATAATAGCGGAATTTTAAATAAAAAAAATTATTTGTTTACTAAAGGAAATGAATTTTCGATAATACAGATGAGTTTTCAAATAATTGTTCAAATTTAACCAAAAAGATTAATATTTAACTGAAATGATGCATCTACAAAGAAAAAGTGAATTTTCAAGAAAGTAGTTCAACTTTCCATCAAATAGTTGAATTTTCAATCAAAAAGATTAATTTTATGAAAAAAATTTTTTTTAATTAATACATGAATTTGTCAAGTTTCAAGTAAAAAGGATAGAATTACAACCAAATAATAAACTTTATACCAAAATAGTTTGCTTTTTAACTGAAAATGTTAATTTTATACCAAAAAAGACAAAATGTTTAACAGATTGCATGAATTTTCAATCAAATAGTTTTCAAGTTTCAACTAAAAAGATAGATTTACAATCAAATTTGGAAAAATGTCAAATTTCAAATTTTTAAATTAAATTTTAACAAAGAAAAACGAATTGTCAACCAAAAGAAAAATTCTCGACTATAAAATTTCAATTTCCAACCAAAAAGATGAATTTAAAAAAAAAATGAATTTTCGACCAAAAAATATACTTCAATGAAATAATTCAGTTTTTAACCAAAAAGATGGATTTTCAAGCAAGATTCTTTATTTCATCTCAAAAAAATGGAATTTTTAGAAGATACATTAATTTTTAACTGAAAAACAAAAATTTTCACAAAAAGTGAAA
The DNA here is from genome assembly GCA_932066315.1 of Andricus coriarius. NCBI lineage: Eukaryota > Metazoa > Arthropoda > Insecta > Hymenoptera > Cynipidae > Andricus > Andricus coriarius. The sequence goes on along the minus strand of CAKNWT010256146.1, from coordinate 3,686 downwards.
AAGTTTAATTTTTAGTTAAAAAACTTAATTTTATAACTAAAAAAAAGGAATTTTTAAGAAAATATTTGAATTTTAAACAAAAATCAAGAGTCTTGATCCAGAAAAACTAGAATTTGCTGTTTTTCTAAAATTTTCAACTGTTTGTGTACTTTCCACTTGAAGTGAGTTAAAATTTTAATTAATTTAGGAAAAATAATTGCGTAAATAAATTATTATTGTTTATAGCTATCTTCTTGTATGTTAATGCTAGAATGTTGCGGTTTTCTTCTGTAATTAAAAATTTTTTATTTACTTTTCAATAATAATTAATTCAAGTTAACAAATAATTGTTTAAATAATTTATTATTATTGTTAACAATTTTCTATTTGCTTAATGGTAGAGAGTTGCCGTTTTTTCTGAAATTTTCAACTATTTGTCTATTTTGCACTTGGAGTGAGTTGATATTTAAGTCGATTTAGCAAAAAATAATTGTTCAAATCAATTATTATTGTTTATATCTATCTTCTTCTGTATTAATACTAGATATTTGCGTTTTTTTTTAATGTAATTTTTAACTTTGATTTGCCTTTTTAGTTATGAATGAATAATAAATAAACTTTAGAGAGAATCATATTTTATTATTAACTCGCTGAATAAAGAGTTGAAAAAAAGGTTAAAAAATTCAGGAAAAACCGCAATTCTCTAGCAGTTATCTAAGGAAAGATAATTATAAACAATAATAAATTGTTTCAAAAATTATGTTTGTGAACTTGAAGAATTATCACTTCACTAATTAAGTCAAAAGTTGACAAAACGTGAAGAATTTCAGAAAACCGCAACAATAATGTTGTCTAAATTCCATTAATTATTATCTCATTCTAAGTAAAATGTGGACAAAAAGTTGAATATTTCAGACAAAACCGCAACTTTCTAACATTATTCAAAGAGAATATTGTTTAAAATAATAAAAAATTGTTTAAGAAATTAATTTTTTTAACTGTAATTAATTATTTCCCTTATTTTAATTCAAAATTGGACAAAAAGTGGAAAATTTGCGTAAAAACTACTGTTTTGTAGGATAATTCTAAGAGAATATTATTAAAAATAATAATAAATTGTTTGAACCATTATATTTCTTAACAATAATTAGGCATTAACTCACAGTAATTGAAAATTGGACAAAAAGTGGAAATTTTTTTTAAAAACCACGACTTTCCCACTCTATTCTGAAAGATAATTGCTAAAAACGATAATAAATTGCTTAAACAATTTACGTAAAAATATAGTTATCAATATAAAGTAGTATTTTATGTATTAGATAAAATCTGCAATAAAAAAACCGCAAAAAATATAATTAGCGCTAAAAATTCGCAAAATCCATTTCTTCACATATGGGGTTTTTTTGGGACCCTATAAAACATACTTATGAGGGTGGTATTTGAAAAGTTATATTTTATTCGTATTCTGTGGCTAATCGTGAACAGAAAAGTTGAGTTTCAACTCGATTTTCCTGATACGGAACTGTAATTTGGTTATTGTGAATTCTCTTTTGTTAAAGCTCCTTCGGCTTTAACGAATACATTCTTATCACGTACCGAATTTGAATTTATCATGATTACTTTAATATGTATTTTATTGCAACTTGTGTAGTTTTTACATAAATTTAATTTGTTTACGTTCAATGTTATTTTTTAAGATTTGAGCCAAAAATATGCATCCTAGCCTAAAGTGGTTCTCAGAAAATTTGAAAATGTAATTTAGGCGAAAAAAGTTGTTAGATAAAATGTTATTGTAGCGTGTATCGTTTTTCCAAAAAGTTAATTTTTTTGATTCTAAATGTATTTAAAAAAAAAGTTTATAACAAATTTGTTGATTTTTTTTGGTTGAACAACTTTTGTCTATTCACCTTTTTTCGCACCTTGCGTCTTTTTTCCAAGAATTGTATTGTATTGTTAATTTTCTTTTTCACGATTGAAACAAAAATTACGCATCTTATCAAAAAATGATTAATAAAAAATTTGTAGCTCTTTTCTGAGTTAACAACTTTTGTCTATTACATTTTTTCGTGGTTCGTGTCGTTTGTTCATAAATTTAATTTGTTTTATTCTTAAATCAGTTTTTTACAAATGAAAAAAAATCTACGCGTCCCATCAAAAAGTGATTAATAACAAATTTGTAGATATTTTTTGAGTGCACAATTATTGTCTATTTATTTTTTTTCTTGTATTGTATAGTTTAGCCGCAAATGTAAGTTTTGATTTTTCATTATTTTTTGTGCGATAAAAATGTTAATTTTTTTTTTTTTTTTTAAATGAAAAAAGTCTCATAACAATATAGTAGGGTGATGAAAAATAAACATTTTTCTTCTCTTGACTTTTTTCATATCTAAAGCCGAATCCAATCTGTCAATTCTTTCAAAAGTTATCATGCTTACAAAATAAAAATCTACATACATACACACATGGATACACACATGCACAAATCTAATATCTTCTCTGATGAGAATGTAAAACAAATTTGTTATTAAACATTTTATTCCAACTTGCGTCGTTTCCCCATATATTTAATTTGTTTATTTTTTATGATATTTTTTATGATTTGAACCAAAAATATGCATCCTGGCGTAAAGTGGTTATAAGAAAATTTTTATAACAAAAGTTTATAAAAATTTGTAGCTCATTTTTGGTTGAACAACTATTTTCTATTAATTTTTTTTCGTCTCTTGTGTGCATTTTCCAAAAAGTTAATTTTTTTTTCAATGCGATTTTGTACGATTAAAACAAAAACTATGAGTCTTTGAACAAATTGTTCATGACAAATTTTGTTTTCTCTTTTTTTTGTGAGTATCTTTCGCCTATTAATTTTTTTCATAGCTTTGTGTCGTTTGTCCAAAAATTTAATTCTTCTATTTTTAATTTTATTTTCTAAGATTAAAATAAAAACTACACATTCTATCAAAAAGCGATAAACAACAAATTTGTAGATCTTTTTTATATGCAAAATTTTTTTTTCTTCATCTTTTTTCATATCTGGCATAGTTTGACCGTAAAATTGAATTTTTGATTTTTCTTTTTTTTTGTGTGATCAAAATTTGAATTTTTGATTTTTCAAAAAATTCAAAAAGTTACGACAATAATGTTGGTTGTTCGAAAAGCAACGTTTTTCTCCTCTTCACTTTCTTTCATATCGTGCCTTTTTTATTTACAGTGTTGATTGTCGTTTGTTTTTTGAAATTTTGTAAATGCTATAACTCCAATAATTTTTATTAAAAAAAAAAATTCATTGGGATAAATTGTTCGTCTTTTTGAGTACCACGAACAGTTGTACATGGAATTATTCAATCCGAAAAAGTGGTCTCAAAAATTTGAAAAATGCGCTGACTTTTCGAATTTTTATCCAAAACGGCTAACTAACGAAATTGACCTTCATTTTAGGTCACTTGAAAAGTATACCAAAACCCAATCCAATCTGTCAATTCTTTCGAAACTTATCGTGCTTACAGACTAAAAATCTACATACGTACACACATGCATACACACATCCAACCAGGCAAACATATTCGCGAAAACCTGTTTTATGGGTTCAGAAGGTATCAAAACGGGGACATTTGACCAAACGGGGGAAGGGGGTAAAATTATACACAAACCTAATATCTTCTCTGAAGAGAATGTACAAATTGGATTTATTTTTTTATTGAAAAAAAAAA
>CAKNWT010256126.1:0-11063 GCA_932066315.1 Andricus coriarius | reverse complement strand
GGAAACCCTTCAAGTGTTAAACTGTCACATTGATAAATTTAAACTTCGAACGTTACAATTTTAATTGTTCAATTGTTCAATCTTTTTTTATTGAATTTAACTGTTTTTTATTTAAAATTAAAATACTTCTTGTTTGAAATATCAACTATTATATTTTTCGTTAAGAATTCATCTTTTTTAGTAGAAAAGTCATCTTTCTTGGATTAAAATTAGCTTATTTGCTGAAAATTCAACTTTTGTGTCTCAAAATTCAACTATTTGGTTGAAAATGCAACTATTTTTTGAAATATTCGTCTTTTTGCTTGAAAGTTCAAATATTTGGTTGAAGCTAATTTTTGTTCTCGATAATTCAACTAATTGGTAGAAAATTTATCTTCCTTAATTGAAAATTAACTTTTTTTTTACAAATTCATCTTCTTGGTTTTCATTATTTAAGCCAGATATATTGTTGAGCGTTTAAATAAAAAATGTATGAACTAACAATTTTTTAAGCTTCAATTTCAAACGTTTAAAATTCAAAACGTTCCACATTGTTTGCTTTAATTTACCGTGACAAGTTTTTGCCGGGAAATTTTTTCCTCTTGTTAATTTGAATATAAGACCATTGACGAGTGTAATTTCAAATTTCATTTAACATTATTTAAAAACTTTAAAATTTTCTATAAAAAGATTGTTTCTTCTTCTCTAAATGTAAAAATAAGTGTTTAATCTTTCCCCTATTTTTTTTAGCTCCTTTTTTGTTGTGATCCCTGCAATTGTAAATGTTTCACAGTTTAATGCTTTATTAAAAAATTGCTTGTTCGCAAAGGCTTACAAATTAAAAAAACTTAATTTTAAAATTGATTAATTGTAAATTGTAAATTTTAGATATAAACTTTTTCCATTTTGGAAGGCTTTTCATTTAAAATTATTTAGAAATATTTTGCCTAGCCAGAAATTTGGTTTTCATCACTATAATTAACTGTTATTCAAACATTGCAATTTTAATGGTAACTTTGTGATAAATTAATTTTTTTGGTTGAAGATTCTGTAAATTCTTTGGATCACTTTAGTTTAAAATTTAACTATTTTGTTGAAAATTCGCTTTTTCTTGTTAAAAATTCAACTATTTGTTTGAAAATTCATGACTTTTTTAAATCTTTTTTTTAAGATTCATCACCTTGGTTAAAAATTCATCTAATTGGTTGAAAATGTAACTTTTTTTTAATTCCTGTTTTCTGTAGAAAATTAATCTTCATCTTTTTAGTTGAAAGTTCAACTACTTGGTTGAAAATTAACTTTTCTTTTTAAAATTAACTTTTTTGCTGAAAATTAACTTTTTTATTGAAATTTAATCGTTTTGGTTTGAAAATTCATTTTTTTGGTGAACATTCGTGTATTTTGTTGAAAATTAATCTATTTTAGTGAAAGATTCAACTATTTTGTTAAAAATTCGTCGTTTTCGGTCGAGTTCAACCGTTTTTTCATATAAAATTAAAATCTTTTTATGCTGAAATATCACACACATTCAACTACTATTTTGTTGAAAAGTCATCTTTACGGATGAATGCAATTGTTTTTTATTTTAAATTAAAATCTTTCTTCTTTGAAATAACAACTACATTTTTCTTTGAGAATTCATCTTGCTTGGTTGAAAATTCAACTATTTGGTTGAAAATGTTACTATTTTTTTTAATTCATGTTTTTTTTGTATAGAAAATGAATCTTAAGGATGGAAAAACAATCTTTTAAGTGAAAATTCAACCATTTAGTTAAAAATGTATCTATTCAGTTGAAAATGAACTTTTTTCTGTTTTAGTTGAGGATTCAACTATTTTGTTAAAAAAAAATTTTTGGTTTAATTTAGCTATTTCTTATTTAAAATTATTTTTGGTTAAATGTTATCTATTACATTTTTCGTTATGGATGTATATATCTTTGTAGAAAATTCGTCTTTTTTGGCTTGAAAGTTCAACTATTTGATTGAAGATATTTTTTTTCGATGATTCAACTAATTGGTAGAAAATTGATCCTCCTTGATTGAAAATTTACTTTTTTTTTTAATTAATGTTCTTGGGTTTCAAAGTCAACGGTATTTTAAAAAACCTTTTGAGCTTGAAAACTCAATTTTTTGGTGAAAATTCATTCCTTTGATAGAAAATATTTTTTGATTGAAAATTCAATGTATTTCAACTTGAAATCCTAGGAATTTGAAGCGTCTTATATCAAATTGAATTACGTATCTGTGTTCATTTTATTTAAAAGAATTTTTTCCCCGATTTTCGTAAAAAAATCGCCCTATTTTCCCTTTTTGAGATCATTTGGGATGTGAAATCTGAATTATTTAAGTTAATACAAATATTTTCTACTTTTTACAGGAGAGCAGACAACCGGTAGACCAAAAAGATCTAGTTTAAGTCGTCAGTGAGTAAATACCGTGAGAAGTATGTTACGAAAACAAATCTCAGTCTTAGATAATACTTTTGTACACGCAAAAGTATTGGAATTGTAAATATTAACAACATGCCATTATTTCGTGTACTTAATACCAGTTAGAAATACGCGATATCTGTACAAACCGCACTTCCATTGCAAGATATTTTACAAATTTCTAAGAGAACTTGAATCTAGGAATGATTGTTATTTTTAATTCGCACTGTGTGTGAGACCAATTACACTTTGTTAATCCTTATTTTTATTCTTTTTAGTAATTTAAAATTGAGTTACGTGTAGAATAATTGAGGTTTTCTGGATTCATACAAAATGTTAATGATTTGGATTATGTTTTCTGATGTTAAAAAAATCCAGTTCTAAGTTTTCATGAAACTTTTAAAATTTGTGAAAATGGGAAGACTGTCAATATTCATGGCCTGATAGAACTAGGACACGTCAATAAATAAAATTGAGAATATTTGATGATAGGAAACAATGATATTGATAATTATTTTTTTAAATTAACTGAAGAAGTAGATTTGTAGAAATATGTAGTAATAATTTAGTTCACACATTTACAAACTCTTTCCGTAACTTAACTTTATATTAATTATTATTATTAGCTTGCTTATCCCTATTTATAATCTGCCAAAGAATTTTATTTGAGCATAATGAAAAATTACGCTTCGTATGTATTTATTTATCATTTAATAACGTAATTCTCTATTTATCGAATTTGCTGAATATGTTATTTCGTTTCATGAATTATTCCTATTTAATTAAATATCCTTTTCTTTAGTTTGGTATGGAAAAGAGTAGGGCATGCAGTCTAAATCGTTCAAAAACGCAACAAATTCCATTTGGCCAAACAATATTCTATCGGTTATATCCAGAAAGTCCCACTAAAATTCTATCAAACTGACAAGTTTTGATTCTTATATTCCGGAATTTATACCAGCACAATATCCGCCAAAGTTGAATATTTAATAAATCTTTAAATATTCCATAAGGTACAATTTAGAATGCCGTGATTTGTAAATTATTTAAGAAAAAAAATAGAAAAACAATATATGAATTTTTAAATAAAATACATGTTTAGTGAATTCAGATGTTTAACATATGATATCCATTATTATTTTATTATTATTATGTTACTTAAAATATTGAAGTAGGGTGTGTTTTTTAAATAGTGTAAAGCCCGATAAACTTAAAAATGTTGAATGATTTTATAGGTAGTAATTTTTAAAATCTTTAAAAAAGATTGTTTTATGGATGTTTTTGTAAAATATCCTAACATTTGTTTAATTCTTTGAAGTCTTTGGAAAAACTTTAAAATATTGTAAAATATCTTCAAATCTTTTAATCCGTTGAAATACCTCAAATTCTTGTGAATAAATTCTTAGAAATTTCATTTAAATATTATAAAATCCCTTGAAATCCTGTAAAGTTACATAAAATCTGAGGATATTCCTTGAAATACGACATTTTTTAAATCTCTTAAACCTTCCTTGGAATCTTTTAAAATGCCATAAATTGAACCACAAAATGAAATAAAAATTAATTGGAATCTTTTAGAATATCGTAAAATCTTTACGATTTTTTTAAATCTTTGGAAATATCTAGAAATATTTGCAAATTTCTTCAAATCTTTAAAATTCTTGAATATTAAAGAAATATTTAAGGTCTTATGAAATCCTGAGAAATAGATTTAAAAACTTTACTGGGACCTTTTAAATTCACTGAAATCAACGGAAATTTATGAAATACGTTAAAATCCTTTAAGGATCCCTTGGAATCTTTTAAAATATCCTAAAACCTCTTGTAATATATTTACATTACTTGGCATTTTTTAAATTATCCTAAAATCTTTCAAATTCTTTAAAATCTTTGAAAATATCTTCAAAACTCTGAGAATCTCTTCAAATTTTTGAAATCCTTTGAAATCTCTCAATTCTTTGAAATTTTATTAAAATATAATAAATCCCTTGAAATCCCGTGAAATTGCATAAAATCTGATAAAATTCCTTGAAATCCTTTGAAATATTTGAAGTCCTATGAAATCCTGGGAAATTGATTAAGATACTTGACAGAAAGCCTTTAAAATTCCTTAAAATCTCTGAAATCCTCAAAAATCGTATAGAATGCGTTAAAGTCCTTTTAAAATCCCTTGGAATCTTTTATAAAATCCTAAAAACTTTTAGGCCTTATAAAATCCTTCCAGATCTTTCGAAATTCTTTAAAACCGCGTGAAATTTTTTTTAATTCCTTCAAATCATTAAAATCCTTGGCAATTACTTGAATCTTTTGAAATCCCTTGAAATTTTTGTAAAGCTCTTGAAAATTCCTTGGAATCCTTTAAAATACCCTAAAATCTCTTAAAATGTATTGACATTCCTTGAAATCTTTTAAAATATCCTAAAATTTTGGTAATTCTTTAAAATCTCTCGAATTTTTAAAAACTTTTGGAAATACCTTGAAATATTTGAAAATATCCTTAAATCTTTGAAATTCCTCAATCCTTGCGAATAAATTTTTTGAAATTATATTAATATATTATAAAGTCCCTTGAAATTTCATGAAATTACATAAAATTTGATGATTGTCCTTTAAATCCCTTGAAATTTTTCAATTTCCATAAAGTCCTTTGATATCCTGAAAAATTCATTAAAATTACTTATTTTCTAGGGGAGACGTTTATTTAAAAACAATATTGCCTTAAATATTGATAAGTAAATACAAATTTATATAAAAATAAATATTAATATTATTCATATTGCCTTTAAAATCCTTTCCTTTGAAATATTTGGAAATCTTGGAAATCCTCTGAAATTCCTTGGAATCTTTTCAACTATCTTAGCTTAACTCGGTAAACCAAAAAAAAACATTATTTTGCTACAAGTAGTAATTTCAAAAGTTGTCAAAAAACTTTGCTCTTATAGATATTCTTTTACCGAATGAGAGAAAAAAATAAAAATCCTAATTCTTTATAACATTATTCTTGGTATAATCAAAGTTCGGAACATAAAAATTAAAACGCGTTTACATTAATTTAACCTGGTATAACTTTCTTTAACACAAGTCAATTTGATAGAATCTTGGTGGCCAATAATCGATTTTGTGGGCCGATTGGGCATTTTTAAAAGTTTTAAACGATTTAGAAGCCATGCCCTAGAAAAGAGTTACCCCCTTTGTAAGTTCCGGAGAATATGTGATACCGTTCATTCATAAACTCCATTCGATTTAAGTTATTTTCTAGATGCCAAATCGTTAGATTACGGTCAATTGTATGAGAGCGAAAGTTATAATATTTTAGAAAATAAGAAACTAACCACGGTTCTTGTTTTACGATAGGGGAGACCACCCTACAGTAGATAATGATCCTACAATAGATAATCATTCATTATAAGCGCAAGTATAAGTACAATAATCAGTTTTAATTTTAATATATTAAAAGGTGTCGTGTCTTAACTATAAATTACGTTAAGTTAATTATTTTACATACATTAGTATTTTAAATTGATGATTATCTACTGTAGGATCATTATCCACTGTAGGGTGGTCTCCCCTATTTGGAATTGAAACGTTGCGATTAAGTCTTCAGATCTAAGAGAAAAGAGGCTCGATTATATTAATGTTTCAATTTTATTATCACAACTAATAATCATGAACATTTATCTCAACAGAATAATCCATCTCTGAATAATATTGTTTTGAATAGTACAGTAAGAATTAATTTCTTGCATTTTCGATCACTGAGTGACCAGGGTGTCTACTAATCTGGACAAGTCAGGGTATTTTTCTCGAGCATGCTTAAATATCGTTTAAATTTTAATATAAAATTAAATAATGTTATTTTTTATTTTTAAAAGTAATTTTTATAGTATCGGATTTATACTGATTTAAATGAAACTTCTTTCTATCATTTTAACTAATCTCAGGACAATATCTTTTATTCAAAGTATTATTATTATTCATATGAACTGAATTTTAAGTATCAAGATCAAATAAAAATTTGTTTTAATTATTAATCAATGATTAATTATATTTTTAGTAATCGCTGGGGGATTTTATTGATCCTCAAAAATTAAATTTGGTAGAAATTGTTGATGTAAGTTGTTCGACATTATCCTGTAATCATTTGTCAAAGCTTCCTAAATTAAACACAATAATTAAATTACTAAAAACTTGCATCATTAAAATTTACTTGTCCTTTTATGAAGTTACTTTTACGAATAAAAAACAATTATTTAATTTTAGACATTAATATAATTATTCTTACCCATTTAGATATTTACAGACTGAAAAAAACCTTATTTATAATAAACTTGCGAAATTGTATGTACGTATTCAGATTTTTTTACGTTAAGTTCTTACAATTTAACCATTTACAAGGGGGTAATAAATTTAGTTTATTCAAGTATCATGCAGGGTGTAAAATGTTGAAAGTTCATCCTTTTTGGTCTAAACGTTTACTATTATATTTTTGATTGAAAATCCATCATTTTTGGTTCAGAATTTTTTTATTAGTTTGAAAATTCGTATTATGAATTAGAAATTAAACTGTTGCAGTAGAAAAATCACATATTTTTTGGAAAATTCGTCTTTTGGGTTTGAAAATTTACATGTTTTGTTGCAAATTTTAATTTTTTTAGTTCGACAATTCATCTTATTTGGTTTGATTAAAAATGCAACTATAGGTTGAAAATTAATCTTTTTTGGTTGCGGATTCAACTATTGGGATAAGAATTCTTCTTTTTTGGTTGAATTCAACTGTTTTTTATTTGAAATTTATTTCTTGGTTGAAGATTAATCATTTTAATAGTTAAAAATTAAACTTTTTAACTGAAAATGTTACTATTCCATTTTTGGTTGAAGATTGATCTCTTTTAGTTGAAATTCAACAATTAGGTTGAAAAATTATTTTATTTTGTTGAAAATACAATATTTTTACTTGAAATCTTAAAAATTTGAAGCGTTTCAAATTTAATTTAATATAGAACCCACATTAGTTTTATTTAAAAAAAAGTCATTTCCTTAGTTTAGTGAAAAATCTCCTTGCTTCTCCTCTTCTTTTAATTTCTTTCAATTTAATTATCTTTTTTTTAAACATGTTAGGCCCTGTATCTTTTTCTTAAAAAATTGAAATAATTCATAATTGAATGGCTCCTTATTAAGAAAAATTATACCTCGAAAAAACCTAGAATTGTCAGGGAATTTTTTTTTAATATTTGAGTAGACACTCTGTGAGGCCTGCATTTTGAACTTTTTCTCTGTGATGAATGTTCAGTTGTAATTGTGAAATATAAAATTCTCCATCCTTTTATAAATGAATATAATATAATCATAATAGAAAGTGATATTTGCATTTTAAAATAATTCTTCTTCTTACTTGATTCTAACAGTAAAAAGTGTACTGATCGCACAAAATTAATGCAAAATCTAATTAATTGCACAAAGAGTTCTATAGAAGACTCCCTTCAGGAAAGAGATTTTTATTAATTCATTCATAAAAAATAGGAATTTAATGCTCAATGAGTATAAGAGTGCACGAAAATCGTCAAAAGATATGTTAAAAAGACAGAAATCAAAGCAAAAATAAATCAAGAAAAAAATGGAAAGTAGTGGCTACAAATATACATTTTACATGTAATTGTGAGAGACAATTGTTAGTGAAAAAGAAACTTGCGACAGGTGATTGTGGGATGAATGGAAATGAGTGACATGTATGGTTACTGAAATGTTATAACATTGTGGGTCTCTTTAATAAAAGGAAATGATCCTCGTAACGCTTTTTTTTTAATCGACTCATTTTTTATATTCATTTTAGGTCCCTGAGGTACTCTATTTTCAAGATTTGGTCCCTATGGTACCCTATTTGCAGCCCAAAATGGAACTTTAAAAAAATGTATAAAAAGATTAGAGCTTTCAAGAGTCAGGAATTTTGAAAAAAGTAACAAATCAGAGAATTTCTGTAAAAAGTTACTGCCAAAAATAATTAGGGCTGCCACACAGTCACTATTCGTCACTTTTTTTGTTAAATCACTTTTTAGTCACTTTTTTAAGTGAAAAGATCACATTAATCACTTTTCCTATTCAATTCAGGTCTATACCTATTTCTGCATTCTCCTGCATTTTTTTGAAATATTTCAGAGGATTTTTAAAGATTTCGAGACATTTTGAATAGATTTCAATCATTTTAAGGGATTTTTAAGATTTTAGGGTCTTTTTAAAACTTCTAAGGCATTTTCAAGAGCTTTTAAATTTAAATATTTTAGGTAATTTTAAAAGATTCCAAGGAATTATTTTATTAAATTAATTAATTTGAAGTGAATTTAAAGCTTTTGAAATATTTTAAGATCAAGAATTTTCTAGAATTTCACAAGATAAGGAACGATTTTACAGGACCATAAGGTTTTAAGATATTTTAAAAGATTTCACGTTATTTTATAAGATTTCCGAGTATTTCAATGATTTTAAGGGACTTTAAAACTCTTAACATATTTTAATACATTTTTCAGGATTTCAGGAAATATCATCATAGAATTTCACGGGATTTTAGAATATTTTAGTGGATTTTAAAGAATTTATTCACGACAATTGAGGTATTTTGTAGGGTTTTAAAGATTTGAAGAGATTTGGAATTTACCCTGAATTCTTATTAATTTATCCTAAATTCTTTAAAATTCTCTTGAATTTTATGTATTCACTTGATTTCTTTTTAATTTACTCGAATTCTTCTAAATTGACTCAATTCTACTGAATCAATGGATTTTTTTAATTTTTAAAAGTTTCTATTAAATTGATCCCAATTATCAATTGATAAAAGGATTAAAGGATTTGAAATATTTTGAAGTATTTTTTCATATTTCTTGGCATTTTCAAGAGATTTGAAATATATAGGTTATTTTATAAGATTAAAAAGAGATTTTTTATTGATTTCAGTAAAAAAGGCATTAAAAAGTTTCAAGGGATTTCAAAAGATATGAAAGGATTTTAATTATTTTATGATATTTTAAAAGAATCCAAAGCGTTTTCAAGAGATGTAAAGAATTTCAAGAGATTTCGAAGGGGTTAAATAAGTTTAAGGAATTTGAAAAAATTGGAATCCGGTTGTGAAGAATTTCCTAGAATTTTGGAAGATATGGAACGATTTTATAGGACTTACAAGTTTTTAAGATATTTTAAAAGATTTAAAGGGGTTTTATAAGATTTATTAATGATTAAAATGATTTTAAGGTATTTTAAAAGCTCCCAAGGTATTTTAATACATTTTCCAGGATTGCTGGAAATATTGAATTTCACAGAACTTCACAAGATATTATAATATTTTAATGGATTTGAAAGAATTTATTCACAAGAAGTGAGGGTTTCAAAGATTTCAAGAGATTTTCAAATATTTTTTGCAATTCATTTCCAATTCGTCCTGAATTCTTTTAAATCCTTTTGGATTTTTCTAAATTCTACTCAATTCAATGGATTTTTAAAAAGTTTTGGTTTAATTCATCTTGAACTCTTTAAAATTCTTTTAAATTCTCTATATTTTTTCTAAACTCATTTCAAACCTACTCAATTCAATGCATTTTTTCATAGTTTTGAATTGTATTAAATTCACTTGATTGTTTTTTTAAATTCAGTTTGATATTTTCTGAATTTTATCGCATTCTTATCATATCCCTTAAATTTCTCTAAATTCAAAAAAAAATTACATTTCTTAGATTTGGTTAATTTTCATTAATTTTTGTTTTTGAATTTTGTATGTATTTAGTTCGTAGTGGAGAAGCAATATATAATTTCCTCAGCCGTCAAACAAGTTTCTTCTTAAATTTTACAGCTGTTAAAAAAATGACTAAAGACATGTCATACATAAAACTGAAATACATTTTTTTATAAAAAATTAACTCAACCTTAGAAAATTTAATTTTTAGTCATTTTGGACAAATTCTAAATTGAAAAAGTTATATTTTTTAAATACAAAAAATTCTACAGACATTAAAAAATTATAATAATTTTCGTACCCGGAGGGAAATTTTTTTTAATTCTCAAAATTAAAAATTCTTAAACTCATTGCGACGCCGTAGGACAACTATTTATCAATAAAAAACAAAATCTTCAACAAAAATAGTTCAATTTTAAAGCAAAAATATGAATTTTCAACAAAAAAGTTAACTGTCAACCAAACAGCATAATTTTCTACCAAATAGTTGAATTTTAATTAAAATTATGAATCTTCAACAACAAAAATGAATTTTTACAGAACAGTTCAATTTCTAACCCAAATTATGAATTTTCAACAAAAAAGTTAATTTTCAAACCAAAAAGACCTATTTTGTACAAAGCGGTTGAATTTTCGACAAAAAAGTTAATTTACGACCAAATAGTTGAATTTTCAACAAAAAAGTAGATTTTTACATCAACAAGATTAATTTTCTACGAAAAAGATGAATTCCCATCTAAAACGATGAATCTTCATAAAAAAAAAATGAATTTTCAAGAAAAGATTTCAACGTTCAACAACAGCGTTGAATTTTCAATCAAAAATTAGAGTTTTTAACCAATAAGATTATATTTCTACAAAAAAAAAGATAAATAATCAACAAAAAAATTTGAATTTTCAATAAAAAAGAAAATTTTCAATCAAATAATAATTTAAT
>CAKNWT010256113.1:0-13603 GCA_932066315.1 Andricus coriarius | reverse complement strand
AATTATAAAACAATCGTGCAAAAAGACCGGTTGACTGGGAAAATAATATTTTACTTTTTGACATTTGAGAGACGCGTCTTCTTACAACGGCCCGTTGCGTTAGACTGGCATCATCATTGTCATGTGACACGTGTGTCTGTTGGAGAAATAGACAAAAAAAAGGGACAAATTAGAAGGAATTAAAATAATCGAAAATAAAGCATGTAAGTATGGAATTAAAAATAACCATGACAAAAAAATTGAAATTTCCAAACTTGTGTTGCACACGGAGGAATAGAAACCATGTAAGTGCACGCATTTTGTGGACGGATTAGAAAGAATTAAATTATTCGAAAATACATCATGTAAGTATGGAATTAAAATTAACCATGGGAGGTGTGTCTACTGCTCGCATTAAGAGGAATTAAAAAAATGGAAAATATGTTCGCCTGCATGGAACACAACGCAACTGGTAATCGTTAAGGAAATAGAAAAGAATTGGTTTCGAAGATAAACCTATTCTTTCGTTGGGCACTTCTTCCGATGGAAAATTAGCACATTCAAAAAAATTAAATAATGCACACTCTTTCGTTTAAATCTGAAAATATTAATTTTTCTCTATTCTTCTCTTCTTACCGGGGACGCCCCTATTCTGCAATTGCACCATAATTTTATATCAAATTCCATTGCTAATGTAAAATTCGATGGCAGCCTTTTAAGATTTTGAGGTTAGGATTACATTTTAGAATGCAACAGCGAACTGGCCGCAAAATTACAAAATTCATGTAACATCAAACCTCTGTAAGAAAGCATTCTTTTTTTGACACTTTAATGTAAATCAATGATATATCTGCAAAGATATATAACATATTATTTTTGTCGATGAAAAATTACGAAAATGTGGGGCTCCTAAAAACTTTACGTAAGTTTAACATTTTTTTTTAATACGAAAAAGTTACTCTGTGTTTAAAATGCATTGGAAAATCGAGAAATTTCACAAAAATGTCATGTAAATTTGTAACAAAATTTCGAGGAAAAACATAGAAACTATTTTAATCATGGTTGAAATGGAAAATAGCTTTTCATGTTTTCATCCTACTTCTTTTCAGTACATTTTTTTAATTTGGGCAGTTCGCTCTTGCATTATAAAATTTAATCTTAACCTCAACATCTCAATGAGCTGCTCTCGCATTTTACACCAGCAATGGAATTTGATAACAAGAATTATAACAAATTCCATGCTTCGCAGTACTATATAACCTCATACAGAAGTAGAAAAGTACCATTAAACTCCTTGCACTTCACCTCTACCACAAAATCAGCTTTAGAAAATTTATAAGATCCCAAACTTTTGTATGCCTTTACTTGATTTGTAATGTAAGAACTGTGGGATTGAATAAAACATGACACTCTCCACTATAGTGATCGAAGGCACTGCACTCATATTTTCACTAAAATCTTTATCTTTCAGTGCGTACGGATACAAATTTTCGATTTTTTCAATTTTTTTTTATGTATCGGCTCTTCATATCTCCCGACAATTTTGCTAAATACTCACTCTGCATTTCGAAAAATAAAAACAAGTTTTAAAATCTCCAGTAACACGTGCAAAACTATAGGGGTGCATGGGTACTGTTATTCCCCCAAAATTCGGTGAGAGCGTGTGACATCACAAGTGAGAATGCTCTATTCATTTTCATCATTTATCCAATTTTCGAATAACTTTATTTGTTCAAAGTTTTTGACTACTCAAGTTCTTGCTAAAGTCAGATTCTGTAAGAATGTATTCAGCGAATCCAAGTAACGTAAAAATAATTTCATTTACGGTTACTATTGTTAACAGTCAAGGGCCCCTTCCCTGACCGGTCAGGGAAGGGGCCGAACACTGACTGGGCTCAAGCCTGTTGTACTGACTAAATCTCAATAGCTATTTTCTCAGGAACTATCATTTTGGGAGGAAAAGTGTGTAGAATCAAAAATGTCTATTTTAATTGGATCTACAACTTTTGTCTAAAAACTTTTCCGAAATTGTTTGTATTTACTGAGATAAATTCAAAATCCCATGTCTTTTATGGGTTTTCCATCGTTCCATGAAAATCAAATTTGCGGGTATTTTCACCATCATATTCGTAATAAGGGCGTGAAAATACATAGTTATACAGAGTTGCAAATTATTCGGAGATATGCGCTTTTCGGAAGTGCACCCTAATTTAATTTAATTTAGCAGAATTAATTAATTTATATAATTTGAAGAAAGTGAAAAAAAAAGTTTTTTTGCAACACCCACCTCTAAAGTTGACTTTTTCATGCTTCTAAATGGTGTCTAAAGGACCTCATTTGAGCAGACTGTGTGCGAAACAATTTTCGCGCATGCGCAGTTTGAATATGGCTTACTTTAGGCACTGGTGAAAAAGCTAAGCATGCGTACTTTCGAGATGAGGTACTTTAGACACTGGCACAGGTAACTTTAAACACTGGTGTATGGTATCTTCTTCAAATAAATTTAGATTTAACTTGAATAAATCTTTTAATGATTGAAGTTTTGTTTTTAAGGTTTCTTAACCGTTGTCCGTCGTACAAAAGGGCATAACCACCAAAATTTGGCACAGAAAAAGGGCATAAGCCCCAAAAATTTTCTTTTTAATATTTTTTTTTCCACACAATTTTTTTTTCGAACATTTTTTATTCAACTATTTTTTTCAATATTTTTTTGTTGCCAAAATTTTTTCCAAAATTTTTTTTCACAAATTTTTTTTTAAAACTTTTTTTTTTTTCATAAAAATAGTTTACGAAATTTAAAAATGTTTTCTTTGAATATTAGTATTTTTCGTCAACTGCTCCTAACACAAATTTTTCGGACGGGCGTTGCAAAAAAGTTGTATGAAAATTGGTTAATATTTGAAGTAATAATGGAAATATTTAGGTAATAAATAACTTCTGTGGATATACAATGTTTATTTTTTAGAAAATGGACGCAGCAGATTTAGAAAACGTGAAAAGCGTATCATTTTTAGCAGTTCAGTCGACCTGGAGCCTACAATATTCAACCGGTTCGCTATTACGGGAGTAAGACCGTGGCGGTAGCTGATGGGCGATAAGTTTTCTCGCAGAGGAGTTGGCTATGAAGGTGACCACGAATAGGGCCGTTGTGGTGGCGGGAGCCCTTCCTTGGCGAAGCGTTTCCATGCCGAGAAGAGAGTACCAGGTGGCGTCGAATGGCAAGAGCACACGGCTAACGACCAGAAAAGAATTACCACGGGTAACAATTCTGTTACATCGTCTAAAAATTTCTGAATCAATTGACATGTATGGAAATTCCATAAATGGAAAACAGACTGGAAAAACAAGTTTTCTTAAAATCTGAATACCTGAAGGGTGGATTTCCTATAAGATACAAACACCATTTTGAAAATTTTATAGGAGAAAAAAAACGTCCTCTGAAATCCAATCTTCAATTAAGGCCGAAATAAATAAATATGAACTTTAAAGATATATCAGTGCTGAACTGAAACGTGAGATTCGGAATTGGAAAATGTTATTAGGATCTAATAATATGTAGGGAGAATTTTTTCCCCTTCAAGCGTGTAAGTTTTCTCAAATTTGGTCGGTGATTGCAAATCAAATTTTTTTTTTTACAAACAAAAATGATAACGAAGACCTCAAATACTGCAGTACTGAATTGAGGACTGAAAAATCTCATTCAAAGAAGTTATCCAATTCGGATAAAATGTACAAAGCCAAAAAAAAACCTATTTCATGGCTTCAATCATATCAATATTGTAATTGAATAAGTTTTTATGACAATATAACCAATGGCACTGACAGTGTGATAAATTCATTTTTTAATACGAATTATTTATAACTATGGCAAATGTTCTTCGACTGCAGTCTGCTGTGTACAAGTTTCATTCTTCTGATGAAAAGAAATTATTCCACAGAAAAGTAAACTTGCCTATGCATACAAAATCTAAAAAAGTGAATTTCCTTATAAAAATTGTTTGACCCCTTCACTATTATTGTTGGTTGGTGCTTTTTTGCTATTTAACTTTAATTTTACACATTTGACTAATACAATCTGTATACGTAATGCATTCAAACCAATGATGTTCATTAATTTGTTTTTAGCAATTGAACAAATAGAAGAATTTCATCTGCAATTTCAATTTCCATTCAGCTTTTCAGCATACTGAAAAAGATGCAGTTCTCAGCTCGCAAGTTTGAGCGCGCCTAAGGCGCGCGGTTGTTGTATCTCGCGTTCGATAATATATTTACCTCGTGCTTCACGCTCGCTAATATGTGTACATCGCCCTAAGCGCTCGGGGTTTTTCGGTGTTCGCACATCGTGCCCGGCTTCGATAAAAAGAAGAAATTTACTTGCAAATATTATAAAATTGACAAAACCTCTACGTTTTAAGTGATTGTTAAATTTGTTATTATTCAAGGCTAAAAAGGAAGTTTATTTACTTAAGGCTCCATCGGCCTTAAGGAACACATTCTCATTACAATACCCGCCACTTTTCTTAAATCCAAAGACAAACGCTTAATTGTTTAAGAAACAGTTTTGGTTCAACTTACTGAAAATGCTACCAAAAAATCGAAAGTTCCATTTCTGGTCAAACAGTGTTTTCGTTACTCATAGAAAACTATATTTAAAAAAAATACATAAAATCAATACCTTCTCATTAGAATAAGAATGCAAAATTTTTTATTTT
The DNA here is from genome assembly GCA_932066315.1 of Andricus coriarius. NCBI lineage: Eukaryota > Metazoa > Arthropoda > Insecta > Hymenoptera > Cynipidae > Andricus > Andricus coriarius. The sequence continues at coordinate 8,912 of CAKNWT010256113.1, read as the reverse complement.
TTTCATTTTGTAATGTCATTTTTCACGATCAAAACAAAAAATAAGCGTCGCATAGGAAAATAATTAACAACAAATTTTTAGAACTTTCTTGGATGGATAATTTTTGTCTAACCATATTTTTTCGTATCTTGCATAGTTTGATTGCAAAATGGATTTTTAAATTATTTTTTTATTATGTTTTATGGGGTCAAAATTTGAGTTTTTGATTTTTCATGAAAATTGAAAAATTTGATATGATAATCTTGTAGGACTTTCAAAAAGTAAGGTTTTTCTTCTCGTAACTTTTTTTATATCGTGCGTTGTTTGGCTTAAAATGTTCATTTTCGTTTATTTTGAATTTTTAAAATGCTCTAACTCTGATAATTTTTTTTTCCTCGATGTTAATTTGATCTGGAGTGTTTCCACTTCGTTTTTATAATTATATGGTGCTCATTTCACGAGTTCTTCGCTTCCCGTTAGCAAATGTATTTGCTTCCTTATAGAGGAAGAATTAGTGATTTTTTAAATAATATACAAAATAAATTTTTCATTTCGATCAATTTAAGAATAGAAATTCACAACAACAAAATTACAAAATAATACAATATTTTTTAAAAATACAATGAGAAATCAGAAAAATCAAATTTTGTATTTGAAATGCTATTTTTTCGAGCTGGAAAAGGGAAGTTCGGTGGCACCCTATCCCATTCCCAGATTTATGATTTTTTTCTACAAAAATGGTCAGAATTAGTTTATTTGAAAATTTATGTTTAAAAAGTCTTTTATGTTCATGCATCAACTTTAAATTATGTCAATGAAAAAAGTTTTTCTGTTTAAAATAGATGTTTCAAATATTATAAATGAGCATAACTTCCTTACTCTTCAATAAAGTGTATTAATAGTATAGGTCGATCGATTTGATTTGAATCAAGAAATCTTTTCTGTTCTTGCCTCAATTTTGAATTATGTTAATGAAAAAAGTTTTACAATAAAAAAAAAAGTTTTTTTAAATGTTATGCATTACCATAGCTTCCCTGCTCTTTAATAAACCGTATTATTAATATTATAGGTCGATCGATTCGTCTCGAACCAGGGGATCTTTAATATCCTTGCATGAACTTTGAATTGTGTTAATGAAAAAAATTTTACTATAAAATCCGATTTTTAAAATATTATAAAGTTCCAAAAAATGCAATAAATATTTAAATAGAAATCCTTTGGTCAGTGTCAAGATATTAGTAGTGAAAACAATCCCTCCAAATTTCATCAATTTATCTGCACCGTTTTCAAGTCATCGTGTTCACAAAAAAGTATGACATCCACACACACACACATTCGGACAATTGCTTAGAATATTATATTAAAAATTTTTAAATTAAGAAACGTTTAATTAAATAAATTTAAGAATGTTCGAAATTGTTAGCATTACAAAGCTTTCTTTATGAGAAAGCACAAATAATTTTTTTCCTCACCCACACAATTAATGGATTTCGACAAAAATTAACTTCAAAGGTTTTAAAATTGTTTTGGATATTTCAGGTTTAAGTTAATTATTTTCCCAAACAGTGATTTCCTTATTTTTAAGCGGAATATATAATTATTTTAATAGTATACAATTGTGAAAGATTCTACAATGAAACCAAATCATGTTTAACTCAGAACTGATGTATCTTTCAAGTACGTATTTATTTATTTTTGCCTTAATTCATACTTGAATTTTAGAGCCGCTTTTAGCCGAATTTAGAATCCGCCCTTCAAATATTCAGATTAGGGAAAAAGTTTTTATCTTGCCAGTCAGTCTTTTTCCTGGAATTTACATAAATGTCAATTAATTCATAAATTTTTGGACGAATCGGTTGAATATTGTAGGCCCCAGGTCGACTGAACTGCTGAAAATGATACATTTTTCATGTTTTCTGAATCTACTGCTTCCATTTCCTAAAAAGGAACAGCGTATATGCACAGAAGTTATTAATTAGCGAATTTTTAATAATTGCAAAAGGCCTTATAGAAATCGATGAAGAATTGACAAAGATACACACAAAAAGTGCATCCAGAATATCCAGATAGTTCGAACAAATATATTCGTGCTTGTTGCCTGGCGGCTATTCGCTAACACGAATCTTGATATTTTTTATCAGAATTAATAATGATCGATAACACTTACTGTGCATGTAATACGTCGTAACGAGGCAACATGTTAGTAATCAAGATTATTCTCTTATTTGATTAATTATGCGAAAACTGGTTGTCTCCGTCACGTGGAAGGATACTTCAAAGGCATATTTTATGTTAAATTTAAGAATTTAGGATAATTCGTCGGCGACTATTTTTTATTTGCTCATGACTTTGTCTCGACCTTCAATCAACGGGAAACAACGGGATTTTGGAACTCTGGCGCGCACACAGAACTGAAATTCGCTTGCTGCCGCCGTTTCTTAGGATTCGAGATTCTCGTGCTGGCTGGAAGCCTTAGATGCCTCCAGAGTCAGGTATGACTCCGGATTAATTTTCCCTAAGGCTTGGGATTACTAACCGGACAAAGTAACAGGTCCGAACGGAATAGCTGCTATCGCGTACCGGCCGATTCTTCTTTTTCCGAAAATGACTAGTGGATTACTGCGAATATAAATAGTGCTACAGAAAGTGAATTTGGGACAGCTGGTAGCTGTCCGATTTTCGGGTAATAGAAACGAGGCATTAGAAAGATTTTTACTACAATGTCGTAGTTTAGTGCCACTCGCGGATAAGTATTTATTATCGTGCATACCGTTCTTTTTATCGGATATTGCTCTTCATTGGTTTAATAACTCGCTGGAAAGGCGAGATTCATGGTCAGATTTCGTAAATTAGTAATTAAATTAATCTCAAAGTAAAACACGTTGTGTACCGAACTAGCAAATGAGATAAACAGCAGTTGCTCTCATTACCCTTCTTGCTGTAACATCTAGTAATGGTACTGAGATACTATATCTTGAGAAACTATCCTGGAGTGTAAGGATGTATTTGTTGCTTTTTCGAGAAGTTGACAATGGTCCGTAAAAATGTCCATTTCCTCTTTATCAAACGGTTGGGTATGTATGTTATTTTTACATCGGAAATTATATTATACCAAAAGTAGTCTTCTATAAGCGACGATATGTTTTAACTACTACTTTAAGACTAACTGCTGCTGCAGAAGCGTGGTATTCGATGTTTATGTCATTGCGCTTGTCTGCTGGTGGAGTGAAAAGTATATCGTCATATAGAGTGATTGAAATTGCGTAATTTTGAAAAGTTTTTATTACTTGTTTTTTATTTGTTCCCAAATTGCTACAGTAAAAAGTTCACAGTCATTAAAAAAGGTGATTGAAGTAATGTTTTTATTTTTTATTAGGGTTTTTGATTTCTATAAACATAGTTTCATAGCGGAATTACTTGGGTCTTTATCTAAAGATTCTTGTATCGTAAGGGCGAAAAGGCGTTTCTCCCCTTTTTGAACGTGTGTGACTTTTCCGCAAAAGTTATTTATTGATATAATATTGTAATATTTTCTCTCAACTACTGAGGCTCTGTTATGCTTTCCGGTTGTTTGACGACTTTCGTTTTGTAATTAAGGCGCTCCATCCGTTACCAAATTTTCCTGGGTCGAGTCGCTTCAAGGGTGTTCTTTCTCGGGTGGTTTTTGCGCTTGCTGTGCCGATAATTTTTCCTGCTGTGACTTATAAACTTCTTCGAGATCCATAGGATTTCTATTTTTCAAGTTTACCGTTTCTTCAGGAAAATTTGCCTTTTCTTCCATGTTTTCCATCTTTTGACCCGACTTACTCTCATCTATGCCTGAATCTTTTTTAAGTAGCTTCTCTTCCAGTTTTCCCCGTTTTTGTGCGCATCTAATTCCTTCGCGGAATTTTTCTTTTTGCTTATGAATTAGTATTCGTTTTCTCTCCTGACATGAGATTCCTTGGCTTTACAACTGGATTTTCTTTGTCCTCTTCTTTTTCTGTTGTGTAAAGCGGTGTGGCGTATGATGTGTCCAAGTCTTCTTCGATATCAGTAAGATTCTCTGTAGCTGATTCTGCGGCTTCTTGTTGTTTCCTTGATCTTACTCTTATCTATGTTATTATTTATGAAACTGTAAGTTTCAGCTAGAGAATTAATTTAATTTTAAATATAATAGGCTTCTTTTTGCTCAAATGCTGAATAAAAAATTATTCTAAAATTATATTCTGAAATCAGAACTGTATAATCTACGGAGGTCTTTGTATATTTGAAGAAAAACCCTTGTATCACAGCAAAAGTTGTTAAAACATTTTTTAATCACCGTTTCATTTCAGTTTGTAATTAAATGACGCTGGCATGATTTTAACACTTAAAAAAAAAGGTTAAAATTGTGACCATCATTTTTGGAAAAAAATTTTGTATTGGCAATTTTGGTTGTTTAAAAAGTACTAAAATGGCAGCATAAATCATTATTCAATAAATATCATCTAACTTCAAGGATCTTCCTTAAATTAGTTAGTCTAAGTTCAACCTCTTTGCACAGGTCTAGGACCTAAGAAAATATCGCGGTTGTATTTATGGATCATTTAACATGTAATTTAATAATTAATATGTTGTTGTTGAATAAATAATAATAATTCTGTAAAGTTTATAGAATTAAATTTGTTGTTTGCTCTGATCATACTTAGCCGTAATGACGGTGCGCATATGTTTGCGAATTAAAGAATTGGAGGATTAAAAGTAAAAGGTTCAAAGATAATTATGTGAAAATTTTAAACAATAATATTATGAAACATTTGAAATATCGTTAATCAAAGTCGAACCTTTAAATTTCGTGTCACACTTATCCGCATTTAGAGATCCTCAAGGGCGACTTGAGACAAGCAGAGGAGGTTCCGATACAGTGGTCAATCATCGAACAGAAATTTTAAATGGAGCTTCATAATTGGTGCAAACTCTGTGGTTCTGGTGTAGCGGTGAAACTTGGTCTCAACTCTCCCTTGAGGATCTCCATCCATATTGACCCTACTTGAAAAATATTTCAATAGGAACTTTCAATTATTTTTAGGATAAAGCACTGAAGCTCTTGAAAGCGAAGAAGGTTCGCAGAGGAAAGCAACTAAAATGCGATTCAGATAAATACGAGAAAATGGTCAAATACTGCATTTTGACTGCCAGATTGAAGAAACAAAGGAATCCTTGTTTTATTGGCTTCTCTCAGTCGTTTGCTACATCTCAAGTGCGATCATGTATAACGCGACACGATTGGATAAATTTGCAGAGATTAATTTCTTTGTTAATGGATTACTCAGCAGAAAAAGAACCACTAATATGGAGATTCGCTTTGGCGATTTTCCTGAACAGTCCGGAAAGTAGTGTTTCAAATTTACTTCATTTTCTTGAAAAGTGTATGGGTAGTACAGGCGAAATGGAATCAGAAGAACCAAAGCGATTCTTGCAGCGAATTCTGACACTGCAAACTGAATCTGACAAATAAGAACCAAAGTTTGTTAAGAGTATTATATGTACATGTATATTTGATAAATTATACGGGAGTTATGAGAATATTTTCGTTTACAAAGATTTCGTGTAAGCTTATAACTTAAAATCACAATGTATTTTCAATTACAAGTTTTATCATTAGCTATTAGTTGTGTACGTTATTTACTATACGGTGCAAGTCCGCTAATAGCCGAATTGGTGAAACCGGGGAAAAACGTATTTTTCAATTCACGCGCTCCCGGCTGCGCGCACAAGATTTCAGAGACGCATGTAGCAGTGGGGCGAATTCATATACGCATGTAGAACCTTTGGAGCACTACGGCACTGCCTCTAGTTGCCCACGCATCTCACGAAGTTCGGCTATTAACTCGTTAGGACGAATGGAGGAAATATTCGGCTTCTAGCGAATTCAGATATTAGCGGGTTTGTACTGTAGTTCTATCGATAGTGACAGTATATTTACATACGTTTTCGGAATGGCAAAGACAGCCGCGCGATTTCAGCGGGAGAGGGTGCCAAGCAAACAGGGAAACAAGCAAATTTTACACCCGAATGCATAGTTTATTCCCTCAGCAACTTTACACTGTACCGTCTCTCTCCCTCTGAATAACTGCACTGGCGTTGTTTAGAGGAGAGGGACGGTATAATGTGAAGTTGCTAAGATGGAACAAACGTATGCTCTCGGGTGAACGCACAGATATGTGTGTATGTTGCCCATAAATTTCAAAGTACGAAGAATGCCGTTAAGCAAGGTTTTAATTACAGTTCCAAACCTACAAGAAGCTTCTATAATTACACTGCTGCCGACTGTAAACATTTCATTAAAAATAAATTGAAATCGGCTTTGCAATCCATAATATTTGTCAGTCAGTCGATTGCTCGAACGATTATTCAGAATGTGCTGTATTTACATTTCTTTCTATCATAGCGTACCATCTGCATTAACATATTAGAACTATGTTTGTTTTTATATCGATGGGTCCTAAAAGAAACTACACAAATCACAGCTGCAGATAGGAAATACGTGTCTGGTGCCCTTTATACTAAGTATATGGAAATCTCTATATAATGATAGATTTAATGCTTTCACGGTGATTCATTATATATACTTAGTATAGAGATCTATCTGATCAGATAAGTAACACAAAATACTGATATGGCCAGTTTGATAGAAAACCAGCGCAACGCCAATATTGAAAAATCTACTCTTTTGGCCCTCGAAAGAAGAAGAAGGTAACAAAGGACCGCCGTACCCTTAAGAAGTAGATTTATGTTTTTTTGTTAGCTGGACAGCCATCAATAATAGTTATGCCTCCAGACGATAAGTTTTCACATGGCATTGGCTTACGCGGTACATGGCTTCACCTTCTACCATTGCACAAACCACTCGTAGGCGACAGAGAAAGTTGTTTTTACATGGACATGGCCTTCTGTAATATACATGGAGTTTTAGTTCGATGCGGCAGGTCTTACTGTCCCCGGTAGGTCTCCCGAATTTCATGTAAAAATGGCTCTTTTTTTCATCAGCGCTTTTGCAGTTGCTAGGTCTTTACTGACTGACAACCCTAGGAATATCTCCGCTTGACAGCAGATTTCTGAAGCACTTACGGGTAGGATGCAGAAAACTGACAAGCCTTATCTTTCAGAACACCGGAGATGTTTTGAAACTAACTAAGCTCATGTGAACAGTTTGGCGAAAAATAAACAGAAATTTAAAAAGTATAGCTTTCACTGTAAAAAAAGTTGTATAATATTACTGAACTCCTGTCACGATAAAAAAAAACTATCAAGTGGAACATTAAATTTGTAAGTTTTTGGTGTTATGGTTGAATGGGTAAATTGAAAAACCGTATTAGTGAATAGGGCCTAGTGTAAAATACAACTTTCAGAAAAAGAAAGATACTGGAGCCCTGTTTTTCTACTTTTTACCTAAAATACACTGTGGGAAGTTTGTTCCCGATAAAAAAAATTATAAGGAATTCTCAAAAATTGCCCGGAAAACACGAAAAAACTAAGAAAGGCTGAAAAAATGAAAAAAAATGTTTTACATGTTTCAGAATCAGTTGGCATTTTTAATTTTACTTACTTGGGGACTCCATGAAAAATATAAATTAACTTTTTCTACACTATTAACCACTAATTGGGTAGTTTTTACGTGTACTTCAAAATATCAAAAAATTGAATTTAACGAAAGAACTATAATCATTTATACAGGAAAATATAAATAAATAAAATATATTACAACAAAAATTACAGGAAATTAGAACTTTAGGCTATTATTTGGAAGATGTTGTTACTTTTTTTTGTATTTTTTTTCATATATTGTATTTTATAGTAGTTTTATTGTTTCACTAGAAAGTATACAAGAATTGACTATTTTGCATCCAAAAAGTTGCTCTTTTCGACCTAGGCTGATCAAATATTTAAAACGATGTGAGCAGATAATTTTACGCTAAACTGCCCAAGTGATGGCTATTTTAAAAAAACTCTTACGTTTTAACTGCAGAATATGAAGCTGCAATAATCTCTAAAAAATAAAAAAGTTGACTATACATGACCATCCACGAAGAAAGAGAACTTGTTTATCTGCAAAATTCAAATCTTTCTTAAACTGCAAAGTGTGGCCTTATGGAGTTCGTGTGCTGGACCGCCTGTTGAATAGCTCCTCCTGTAAAATGTAGATCCTGACAATTGCTACAACCATTCATTCGGCAAATGAAGTTGTGCGCAGAATGCGTGTGAGTCCGATCTATGTCTACTGCCTCCGCCATATTGAATGGCCATGGAAAATAGACATAAGGAGATCAAAATCTTGTGCTTCAAAATTCGAGCACTTTCTTATCGGAAGTAAATAATTGTAAAGGAGTGAAAAAAAACTTCAAAATCGCATGTTGTGGGTACCTAATGCAGAAAATGACTGCGATTTACCGCGTATATGGAGGCCATTTTGTCCTAAGTACACATACACCGCGCTCGGGAATGTTTTGCACAACATAGTACTTCCGCCAGAAAAACGATCACATAGGGTCGGGTGGGGTGAGATGGAAATAGTTGTCTTTTTCATGCCAGTATTTAAAATCTGCTAATTCACTGCTTGAAAGTAAGTCCTTATATATTCAAGGAATTTTGCGTCAACCTCATAAAATCTGAGGAGGAATGTCCATCAATCACTACCGAAGAGGTGAAAAAAGCACTTAGAGAAACGAAGAACTTTTCCGGTGCTGGGCCAGATTGTATCAAGAACTTCTGGTGGAAGAAGTTTACTTCTACACACCAACATTTGGCCCGCATATTCACCTCATATTTAAAGTCAGAGACGCCCATTCCGCAGTGGCTGGTGTTAGGGCGCACTACACTCCTACCGAAAAAAGGCAACTTGTCCAACCCAGAGAATTACAGGCCAATAACTTGTTTGAACACACTGCATAAGATCTTTACAGCTGTCCTAA